>RXPK01001757.1:0-64020 GCA_004143645.1 Protaetia brevitarsis
TATTCATTTTCTGGCAAATAAAAAAAGATAAAAGGTTGCGAAAAGTGATTTCGAGGTTAGTACGAAGCGTTTTGAAGATATACAGGTTGGTTAATGGTGTGGAAAGAAAGTTACTAAAATTTAGACAAAACAGGCGCAAAGTCAAACGAATTAGATTTTAATTGTGGCTGAAGTTGTCAAGTTTAGCCATTGACAATTAATTTTTCTCTAAATCCTCCTCTTCTTTATGGTGCGTAGACCTATTTGTAGAGATGTTTTGGCCTGTTAGTGCCGCCGAAATAAGAAATAAATGAATAGGTTTCTGCTATCTTTTAACGTGAAGACCTAATTCTGACTATTAAACATTCCGTCCAGGAAATATTGATAGAGAAGAGCATGATGTAATGCATCAATGGCACTACTTGGGTAAGTGTACACAAAAGATAGTCCATATTTGATTTAATGATCCCATTTCAGTGTATACTCAAGTTTCGATGTACACACATTATTGCAAGGAAAGAAACCTTCGAGTAGGAAATGGGAAATCTCCTTTACGGGAAAATTGAATTGAATAGAAGTTGTATGGTGGATTGTTATTGCGATATTCAAGTGGAGGTTTTGCTGAAGGAAGCGAAACTGTGATCGTCAGAGTCATGACAACAAGCACTGGATACTTAGGCTCATAGAAAACGATTCGGAGTACTTTAGGATGATATAACATCAGTTATATCATGGGATCTTAAAATACATAAAAATAAATATAGGTAATGTGACCAATAACAAAGACTTTTTATGATATGTATAGTGCAAATTCAAATTAAATGTTTAAAATTAAAAAAAATCATTACATTAATGTGATTTAAAGATTTTATTTAATAAAATTGAATAAAGCAGTTTGTTGTTTCTATGTTGTGTTTTTATAATTCGGTTTTAAATGTGAAACAAAGCAAAATTAGTCTATATATTAAATTAAAATATGGATACTTAGTTATTTTGCATATATTATTGTTTTAGAGGCACTAAGAAAGAATTTGAAACATTGACAAATTCATTTATTTAAACAAGTCATTCATCTTTTTATTAATGCTTTATCTTACAATGTAATAAAAAATATGCATTTATATAATAATTTGTTCAAATATATAACTTCAACTATACAATACAGTTTATATGTAAACTTCCTACGAATCATCTATATGAAATATGAATTTATTTCTATCCGATACACCAACCAATTATAAGAAACCGATAATGAGGAATGTGACAACTTATAATAATTCTTACAATTGTAGTGTTAAAAATAAACAAATACTTTAAAACAAACAATTTCAGGATATTGTATCGAACCGCTGCTTAATTATTACTTTAATTTACAATTGATTCCCATTAACTTAACAAATAAGTTTGGCATTTGGCGGTCTGTTTTATCTAAAATTTGGGCACTTTTAGTAACTTTTCCTTCCACATCAATACCACTCTATGGTACTACTTATGTTAAATCCGTCAAAAACGCCTCGCACATAACCTCGAAATAGCACTTTTCGAACACTGTTTTTAATACTTTCTTTCCATTTGCTCAAAAAATGAATAGCTATTTTACACTCAGGACACCATGCTGTTTCCGTTAATATGCATATAAATCACCAAATCAGCGGTCCTCTTACGGAAGTCTTTCCTACTATTTTTTTAGTTTGTTTTACGTTTGGTAACGTAAATTGGTTATTTGTCAATGTTTTTCGATTTTATACCATTTGCAATGTGCTCTAATAGGAAATAGGAACTCGGTAGAGAGTTTACAAGCAATTGTCCGTTAAATTCTTTATTGCCAACCAATTTTTAGCAAAGAAAAGTGGGTTATAAAGCGTTAAAACCTACTTACCAGAAGTTTATAACAGTTATTCATATTCAAATTTGTAACCGCACTAATCACAATCACTTTACACAGAAAATCGTATATCATTCCGCATAACCTCTCTTTTCTTCTGACAGAATACGAAAGTACGCACGTGCCCGCAGTTAAACTTTGTACAATTAAAACATTGTTCCCGAAACATCACTAATGGCAGAGTAACCACGGCCGGTAAGAGCAACGAGGGAGGAGTGATGACGCGGTCCAACATTGGTCTAAACCAAACTTCACGCACAAACAACAGCTTCCGCAAAATGGCAAGTTTGTTATATGTTACATTCGTATCTACAAAAATTAGTTTACTCATACCGTTTAATCTATATGATTTACTTGTTTTATTTATTTTACGTATTTTTATAGTTTTGAATTACCCCTACAGTGTCAAAAACATTTAATGAACTAATATATTCTTGTGTAAAAGGTAAGATCGGTGGCCAGTGGCCATAACATTTACATACTTTCTTGATATATTATATTGTTAGGTTTAAGGTGAAATAACTCCAATAACCATGAAAGAAGATACCAATAGGGTATCATGTGTAGTGCCAGGTCACACTCTCGCTAGATAAACTTTGATGCTGACGATGGTCGCGTTCTTGGGATTTCCGAATGAATCTAATATATAAACACGACAAGAATTAAGAAAGTACATGAATAAGAAGAAACTATTATCGTTGTGGCAGAGATTCCTAGGTCACATTAAATCAATTTATTTGTTAGATACACATTTTAAGCTAGATTGCTATTTATCGCAGTAACTAACCTAATTCATTTTATGTTCACTTTTTAAAATAATGTGATTTTGGTTTGAACTGCATTATACTGGTATAAATTTTAATCGCATTTATTCACATTATAGTCAATTCGATATTATATAGTCTACGTTTGAACTCTATCCACTTGTGCATCCCCGGACATTATTGTTAAGAAACCAGTGCCGAGGTCGGGATGTTAGAAATGAAGTAGTCGAAAGAAAAGGAACAATCTTTGTATCGTACAGAACGATATAATCATACTCATTGAATCCTAATTTAAAGTTATTGTGTATTCGTGTCCAAATTTGAATGTACCTTCCACCGATGCTGTTGCATTTTTGTTAATTTATTTGAGAAAGAACCACAACATATTCATTCCTGGAAAAATCTTTTACACTATAAAAATATAAACAAAGGTTTATTTCACAAAAAGGAAAGAATATGAACATAATTATCGTAAAACACTTCCAAATATATGTATCACTTAATCAAACATTATTTTACTAGAATCGTGCTTTTTATTACTATAAACTGTTCATAAATATTTGCAACAAAATCAGAATAAAAAACGCATAAATTTGTATATTTCTTTAATCTATTTTTCTACTTCCCTATAAATATAAATTATTCTACACGTTTGAAATTTCCCGGCAACAGCTTTACAAAAATGGACAGCTGGACTTGAAGGTCATTCAAAACGGACCACTCAAGAACAATGAGTTTTTGCGAACATGTCCTTACTGTTATATACTGTGCTAATTGTATGTTTTATACACGTCAATAACACATTTTTTTTTTGAGAGGTTACATTATTTACAAGTTATGGGAAAAAATAAATGTTTCATACACATTTCATGTTTAATGGTGTGGTCAGAGTATATACCCTATCCAATAGTTTCACATCGCCGGTAACATGGGTTTCAAACATGGCGTCCAAGGAAATTCGCGGTGTCGCATACGTGGGTTTGAATTGTAACTAAAACTGTTTAATTTCTTTACAAACAAAAAATCAAACTACGAAGCACTTCATTCTGTTGTTAGCAACGTTATTGTGACATTGATGTTGTGCTGTTCACAGAATATTCCGTAATTGAAAGCGTACTTTCACAATATATTTTTTTATTTCAGGTTATACTTACACTATTCTTTGGTGTAGTTAGTTTATTTTATCTTATTTTTTTTTGCTACTATATAACCTTATTTTTAACGTACCTTTAGAGTAGTTGTTGTAGTTAATTATTTAATATATCTTTATTATAGTATTTTAGTAGCGTATATTTTTATATTTAAAATTTCAATTTAGCTTTTTAGTTATTTAATAGATTAATAAACCACCTGCCTAGCGTAAAGTGCTGTGTTGCCAAATTTGTGACAGGAGGTATCCAAAGATAATAAAGAATATTTTTTTTTTCAATTACCTGCAGATGAAGTAATGTTACATAGCCAATTTAAATTGCCGCAATTATTCTCTAGTACTCCAACCGTGAAACATGTAATTACGTTACATTTGGTACTTACAATAACAGTTATTTTAAAATGCCCTTTACGTTTGATTCACTAAAAATAGTGCGGGAAATTTAAATTTGGCTATTAGGGTAGTAAAATTACATGTTGGTTAAAATTTGCTTCGTTGTTCTCTTAAATCTTTTAATACGTATATTAAAGTTGTAAAATGGTTGTAGTCGTAATAATGGATCGCACAAATTGGAGGGCAAGCTGTTTTATACGCAAAAGCAAGAGTATACGATAAGCATTTTGACTTGTGTGTTTTTAGGATATGTACAGGAAAGAATAGAAAGCGATGCAATTCCGACTTTTTCCTGCAGGTAAAACGTTGTCATTTGTTATATTGAATAAACTTAATCATTCAAATATTTATTTTGGAGAGGATTTTCCATTTATAGGGTATATACTGTGGTGTGGTATTATTCATGTATTTAAACTTCGCGCCAACAATTTAAGTTGGTGAGGCGTACACTAGTGGAAAGGGAATTTTGGTTAATTCGATTGACATACGTTTGTGGTATGTTTTTAGTTTTTAACCGTTTTCTTTGTAATGCAACACTTTTAAGAATTGCTTAAGGGGGCGTACAAACATATAAAATTTCGTTTCTGTCAAAGAGGTGCGAGATTAACAAGCTTTTAAAATGTAGATGGCGCGGCCTGTTTCAAAATTGTTTGGGCGAAAAATAATATATACATTCGTATATTGGTGTAAACACATGGGATGTATCACGTGGTCAAGTCGAGTGAATCACGAGGTCGGGTGCTATTTTTAGTCATTTTGTGTATATGAGAGAGAAATTCCCTTTTTACAGGGAAGCTATAGGAAAAAAGTTTTGTTTTAGAGGGAATTTATTACATGAAAATTTACTTTATTATAGAAATCAATAGAAATTAAAAAAACTTTATTTTTATGGTTTATTTTTTTGTATTTTGTTTTTTGTATCGGTACACTTATTTCAATTTATTAAAAAAGTTGATAAATTTGTATTTGCCGCCTAAAAAGCAGAAAATGTTCGTGTCGACGCGCGCGGGAATTGCCGATGAAATGCAAGGCATATGAAGTTCGTATGTCATTTTTGACATAAACAGATAAACATCATAAACGAGCGTGAAATGGAATCAGATTTTTTTTTTTTGTAAGGAGAATTGAGAGTGCTCGAGGACTTATCTGTGCTTTACTAGATTATTTATTTGTTTTATAGAAAAAGTACTGTTGTAGGATATATTGAGGAGAATCAACAGGTTGATGAGAATACGTGGCAAATTGTTCATGATGGTTATATTACCTCTGGGCTTGTTACCGAAATGAAATAATTCTAGGAAAAACTTGAAATGAGCCCTGCCACTCTGAGGATCGCACTGTTGTGTAAGTCTAATCTAAATGGCACTTATTGCGAATACAAATGCATTCATTTTTGTCAAAAATAAATATGTGAAGGTGTTAATTATTTCAACAAAATAAGTTTGTTGCGACAATTATTATTATAGCTATTATTGCTAGAAAAGGTCAATCTTTTCGTGATATCGACGTGTTTTGTGCAGTGACATAACCTAAAAATCGCATCTTAAGAAATAAGAAAATGTAGTCTGCAAAGAAAAATATATATTCCACATAAATCTGCAGTCATTCAAGATCCATATAGCCAATACTACGGTCCTCAAAAAGGCTGAGCTCACCTCATATTTTTTCCCAATTTTGTCTAGAATATTTTCTTTTGGAGAAGATACAATAATTTATATCGCGAGGAATATTATGCAAATGACAATTCCACAATGACTTTTTAAATTCAATTTAGTATTTTGGAGAGACATTATGGTTTGTCGTTAGGGTGTAAATTAAATATTAGAGAATTAATTGCTTGGAGGAGATGGACACATAGACAGAGGAGATAACTGATAAAAGGGTAGTGGTGGACATAATTGGAATGATGACAAGCATCATTCGATTATTGATGATCATTAAATAACTCGATTTACTTGCTTGCCCATAATTAAGTACCTATTCTTGAATTTAGCAATTTCTGTATTATTATTCTTCCGACATGTATAACTATATACACTATTACTTTCTTTACTATAAAATATTTGTATATACGCAGTTTTATTTTTATTTGTAGAGTACAATTGTAGCTATGAGGAAAAATAAATACTTTTATAACGAATTACCTTTCAATTGTGTGATTTTTATAAGGAAATAATTTGGACTAACGCAGGGAATACATAATGAAATGTAACATTTATCTTTCAGTTTTTCCATTTTATTTACAGAATTTTCGGTATTATTGTTATTAATGAAAATGTAGTTAACGTAGGCTATCAGCAATGGATACTTCATCTACATTAACAAAATTATTTTTTTTAAAAATTCTGTGGCGCCATCTTTGAATAAAGTGCTACACTTCTATGATGGGCATGAAATCATAAATTTTATAGGATGGCCCACTGTTTTATAAAATGCCTTTTCCTAAGTTTCTCCCAAATGAGTGAATATTTTTCAATTTTTCTTACACATACATAATATACAAAATGTAAGGATCATAATGACACTCTTCAACCGATTTTTTCTTCTTCGCCGTTATTCAATTACAGATCCTTTTGCCTATTTCTTTATTATGATTAGTGTGAAATACAGATTTATTTCATAATTTAAAACATAATTAAATATTCTCATTTTTCAAGAAACTGAGGAAATGAAAAATGCATTGTCCCCACCACTTTTTGCCCACCCTTAATAAAGACATTACAAATGGACGGTTCATTTATCGTGGCATAAAAACCGGTTGTAAAATATCTGTATCTTGCTGCACGTCACACATCTTGGTTACATAGTTTAATTAATACTCAGATAGCAGAATGATATGTATGTACCTATACTAATCGATGTATCCGAGCGTTTTTTTCTGCAAAATAATTACCTGAATTTTGAACGTATTTGTTCGTTTCATCATGAATGTACTGTATATTGAGATATTCTAAATATTTCTAGAATATTTTGATAATGATTGGAATTTATACATGAATACCTAAAAACAATTTATAAAAAAATATTTCAAGATAATATCCTCTGCCTTCTGGGTCAAATGATGCAACAAGTGAGATTAAATAAATTAGGGAAGTTGCAGGATATTACGTGACTCCCAAAGGGATTATTAGAAACTAATTTATAAATGCAAAATTAACTAGATTACTCTATGGCATATTTCACGGATTCTTGAGACAATTTTATTTCAATTTTATCCCTTTATAATTATATCCGTCATTTGATAAATATCAAGAAGATCAAATAAATAAACATATTTCTTTTAAATAAATATTTTGGCAATACAAGATGAGGCGTGTGATGCTCACATCAATAAGACACAAACAACAGCTGCAAAAACCCAGGACCAAGCTGCAATACCTTTTCTCCCCTCACAGTGCCTCAAATTTCTTATATCTACACGTCATAAAGACGTTATAGGCATATTTTTCAATCTACCATGCGTCCGTCCTTTCCCTAAATCAGCCCCCACCCTTTTCCGGGCCCGCACAAACAGAACATAAATCATTCTATTCATTCAATTTCGCGTTAGACGGGCGGCAAGATGTACATGTTCTTCCACGTAATTTGTCAGACCGTCAAGGGCATCCTCGACGATTACCGCTACAAGAAACAGACCGAAGAATATTCACGCGTACGATTCGTCGACGACCAGTTCATCGGCAGAGTACGGAACAGTTTCCAGGCACACGACGAGGAATGTTACGAACCGCCCTTCGCAATACAATTGTGCGAAACCCTGAAGCAGATATTGCTGGCGGAAAAATGGAGGCATCGCATAAAGAAGGTGGTGGTGTACAGTTACGGCGAATTGTATTTCCTCAAGATGTACCTGAGGAAGATGTACAACGTGAGCGAGCTGGTTTCCGTGATGAACAAGGAGTATATTCGGGAGAATGAGGATTGGATGGGCCCTTATCCCAAGCCGACCGATCTGTACTGCGTAGAGAATCAGCCTAGGAGGACGCACTTTTACGTTGGGAATATGGCTCAACCGGATCCGAAGTTGAAACGAACTGACGCGGTGGTGGCTGTGGAACCGTAAGTTGAAATTCGGCCCTTTTTAATTAAATTTAAGTCGTATAAATCGGTTTAAGGTGCTGCCATCTGTGCGTCTATTTTACTAATTAATATATGCAGCGATCTGTAATTAAAAAACTTGTTTGCTGGATTATATTAAATGGAAATTCATGTTATATGTAGGAATAAATTTTAAGCATCTGGTGATCAATTGAAATAATCTACATTATTTTATTTGGATCAGTTGTAGATTTAAATTTTACTATTAAATTATTAATAATTATACAGACTGAGTCTTTGATCGTAGCTCTATTTTGGATTTTAGGAAAAAGTCTTTTATACAAAAGTTTTACAGATTTAATAATAATAATAATAATAATAATAATAATATCGTCTTTATTTAATGATAGAACACACAAAGTGAATTAATCATTTAAATGCTGAATAACCTAAAAATATGTTTGACTGTACAAGGTGTTTCAAAAGTAGGAAAACCCATACATAATCCGTTATTTTAAATACAACACTCTATATAGTGTGTTCAAAATGAAGTCGGCAAAAATAAAGTTGTGGTCAAAGATCCAATCTTCGATGGGGCACTATACATATTTATATTATTATTTAGTGGTGATTTTATTTTAGTTGATGCCATCTGCGCGGATTTTTCACTAACTGAGATATGTAGCGAACTGTAATTAAACACCAGTTTAAGGGTGGGCAAAAAAGTGGTGGGGACAATGCATTTTCATTCCTTCAGTTTCTTGAAAAAATGAACATTAATTATGTTTTAAGTTATGAAATAGATCTGTATTTCACACTAATCATAACAAAGAAATAGTAAAAGGATCTGTAATCGAATAACGGCGAAGAAGAAAAAATCAGTTGAAGAGTGTCATTATGATCCTTACATTTTGTATATTATGTATGTGTAAGAAAAATTGAAAAATATTCACTCATTTGGGAGAAACTGAGGAAATCGCATTTTGTAAACAGTGGGATCCTATAAATTTATGATTTTATGCCCATCATAGAAGTGTAGCACTTTATTCGAAGATGGCGCCACAGAATTTTAAGAAAAATAATTTTATTAATGTAGATTTAATTCATTGCTGATAGCCTACGTTAACGGCATTTTCATTAATAACAATAATACCGAAAATTTCTGTAAATAAAATGAAAAAAACTGAAAGATAAATTGTTACATTCCAGTTATGTATTCACAGCATTAGTCCAAATTATTTCCTTATAAAAATCACTCACAATTGAAAGGTAATTCGTTATAAAAGTATTTATTTTTTCTCATAGCTACAATTGTACTGTACAAATAAAAATAAAACTGCGTATATACAAATATGTTATAGTAAAGAAAGTAATAATAGTGTAGTTATACATGTCAGAGGAATAATGCAGAAATTGCTAAATTCGAGAATAGGTACTTAATTACGGGCAAGCAATAATCGAGTTATTTAATGATCATCAATAATAGAATGATGCCTTGTCCATCATTCAATTATTTCCACCTCCACCTTTTTATCAGTTATCTCCTCTGTCTATGTGTTCCATCTCCTCCAGCAATTAATTCTCTAATATTTTATTTACACCCTTATGACAAACCATATCTCTCCAAAGTACTAAATTGAATTTAAAAAAATCATTGTGCAATTGCCATTTGCACAATATTCCTCACGATATAAATTATTGTATCTTCTCCAGAGGAAAATATCCTAGAAAAAATTGGGAAAAAATATGAGATGAGCTCAGCCTTTTTGAGGATCGTAGTTTTGGCTGTATGGATCTTGAATGACTGCAGATTTAGATGGAATATATTTTTTTTGCAGACCACATTTTCTTATTTCTTAAGATGCGATTTTTAGGTTATGTCACTGCACAAAACACGTCGATATCACGAAAAGATTGACCTTTTCTAGCAATAATAGCTATAATAATAATTGTCGCAACTAACTTATTTTATTGAAATAATTCACCTTTCCATGTATTATTTTTGACAAAAATGTATGCATTTGTACTCGCAATAAGTGCCTTTTAGATTAGACTTACACAACAATGCGATCCTCAGGGTGGCTGGGCTCATTTCAAGTTTTTCCTAGAATTATTTCATTTCGGTAACAGAGATAATATAACCAACATGGACATCTGCCACGTATTCTCATCAACCTGTTGATTCTCATCAATATATCCTACAACAGTGCTTTTTCTATTAAATCAATAAATAATCTAGTAAATAGGCACCATTGGTTAATTTGAACAAATTATCGATTTAAGGGGGCGATTACCTATTACAGGTCGCTACATGTCGGTAATGATTGTACGTAAACATTGAACATTGAATTATGTTTTTGTGGTGTATCAACATTGAAACACGAAATTACCAATGATTTTATATTAGATTACTAGTTACTTTGATATCTCTCTCTGTTGAAGTTACTAAAAATAATTGAGGGAAATTGTTATGTATATGTACTCGTAGTTAAATTGTATTATGATTTTTTTTATGACACTATTTTTTATTAATGCATTATGTGTTTATATTTAATTTTAGCTTGCAGCACTTATATCCAGACGTAATGGAAGCATTGGTATATAACGTGTTCGCCTACATCCGTCCATTAGTCGTCGTTTTTAACGCAGTGAACGCCGACTTTCAAGTATACGTACCACAGCGCTACGCTAATGAAATCTTCATCCATAAGAGCGTAAAGAATCTATGGACTAAGGCGCAGTTCGAATCATGGTAACTCCCATCCTAATAGCCAAATTTAAATTTCCCGCCACTATTTTCAATGACTTCAACGTATAAACCTATTAAAATAACTATTAATGTAGTACAAAATGGTAGGTAATTTTATGTTTCAAAGTTGAAGTTACTAAGAATAATTGGGGGCAATTTAAATTTAGCTATGTGAGCATATGTATTTTACGTAGCATGATAGCATAAGGGAGGGCCTTTAATTTTCTGCTAATTACTGTAATAATTTTAAGAGGATTTTTTCCTGACGCAGGATTCGAACCTGTACACACTCTCGCTTACCGGACGAACGTTCTACAGTTTGAGTATAGCGATGAGTGTATGTAGGTTTGTACAAGAATCGACCTATATCGATTACAAATCTTGAAAGCCCGGCAGTTCGGGTAAAGTTCATTTACCATAACAGACGAGATGCGTCATTACTTGCAAATTCGGGCCACGCAATACCATAATATTAAAATAACCAACTAACATATATAACTTATTCATATTCAATTAAAGATACTATGTTGGTGCCTACTGCTTTTCAAATTGCATGCTTGTCACATCTTCCCAACGTATTCCCACCAATTTAGTTATTGCTGTCAACTGTCAAAGGGTTATTATTCTGCATTTGCAGTAAAGTGTGGGAATTTGCGTTTATACTTGGTATATATTTATTTAAAATAAGTAGTTATTACAACTGAATCATACCGAAACCATTGTGTAAACAATCGAAGGAGTTAAGAGTTTCGTTAATCGTGTATTTCGACGCAGAACGCGAGAACAACGGGCCATTACTCCCGTTAATTTTCGCGCGAGAAGTATATATAAAATCCATATACTTTTAATGCCATATTCTTTACAGTATTTCGTTTTTAGAGAGTAACGAGTGCTCTAAACATTCATGTTGCAAACATAAGCAAAATTTCATCCATGAGTAAACAAGGAATTACATCCACTAACCCAATACGAAACAAATGTTGTAAAAATTGATTATTCTACTCATTGTCAATGTGCTAATGGAAACACAATTTATGACATGCACGAAAACAGTGAGTATATACAAATATTGTTTACAGAAGTGGTTTCTTTCACATACATCTTTCAGACTAACATAACACATTAAACATTTTGAACAGTGCTCTTAAAGAAAAAGACATTTTCTATGGTTGAAACACATTGTTGTGGTAGACATTATTTGTACTCAAAGAAAAGGAAGTTTGTTACGAAACAATGGATGAAATATGGCAGATCGGAGGATGCATACAATTGTATAAAGGGGATTGAATTAAATTAGTCTGGAAATTTGACGTACTTGGTGTACAACATATTGGAAATGAAATTCAGAAATAGTAAATCAGAGAGATTGGTTTTGATAGAGAAGAAACTTGTATACTAATCGTTACTGTGAATACTTTAAGCAATAATGATCCTGATTAAATTTATTGTACTCACTTGTGCCTTTTTGTTATTTTTTTTCCACTACTATCATGATTAACATACTTTAAATTCTGATTTTCAAAAAGAATCATCACTAATATTAACGGTAAATGTTATTTTTAAGAGTTTATTTATTCACCTGTCAAAAGTGTTTGACAGTTAAATAACCTAACGGTTTGTTTACGTTTTGACGAACAGAAAATTTGCAACACGGTCGTGACGTCATAGCAAACTGACTTACGTATTACCTCGTCTGTTATAGCATGATACAAGAAAATAAGGTATGCTCATCAGAAAACCAAAACTTCTTTTTCGCGCATGGCCCTCAGATACGTCATCACTCGGCTGTCGCCATTGTTGTTGATGTATTTACCAAATTACCATATTTATTTTAACAAGTTTCAGTTTGTTTTTGAATCGATTAGAACACTTTATTTAGTTTTTATTTAATGTTTTGTGTCAGCTTCAGCTTGTAGTAGTTTCGATTTACGTGTATAGTGACTTTAGTTAGGTGTTATAAGTTTGTTTTAGGTTTTGTATGGATAAACTGTTTATAAACGTTGCAGTGGAAATTCTTGAGTGACTTTCATTCGTTTGAGGGAGTAGAATAAAAAGAATTAATAAATGATTTTGTAAAAAAAGAAAAATAAAACACTGCACTCGCAATCATTAATTAATTTTGTCTTCTTTTATCTGCATTTTTTTATTCCAACACTGTCTGCATTAATGTTTATACTAGACTAATAGATATTTCATTAGCTATTAAAAAAAATATGAACCACTTACAATTAGTGAAATTTCAGTACGTATAAGTACAAACAAGTATGAAGGTATAGTTCATTTATTATAGCAGACGAGGTACTACGCGAGTTTGCTATTGTTACAAATTTTCTGTTCGTCAAACGTAAACAAACCGTTAGGTTATTTACTGTCAAACACTTTTGACAGGTGAATAAACAAACTCTTAAAAATAACATTTACCGTTAATATTACTGATAATTCTTTTTGAAAATCAGGATTTAAAGTATGTTAATCATGATAGCAGTGGAAAAAAATAACAAAAAAGCACAAGTGAGTACAATAAATTTAATTGGGAGCATTATCGCTTAAAGTATTCACAGTAACGATTAGTATGCCAGTTTCTTCTCTATCCAAACCAGTCTCTCTGATTTACTACTTCTGAATTTCGTTTCCAATATGTTGCACACCAAGTACGTCAAATTTCCAGACTAATTTAATTCAATCCGCTTTATACTATTGCATGCATCCTCCGATCTACCATATTTCATCCATCGTTTTGTAATAAACTTCCATTTCTTTGAGAACAAATAATATTCTACCACAGCAATGTGTTTCAACCATAGAAATGTCTTTTTCTTTAAGAGCACTGTTCAAAATCTTTAATGTGTTATGTTAGTCTGAAAAATGTATGTGAAAGAACCACTTCTGTAAACAATATTTGTATATACTCACTGTTTTTGTACATGTCATAAATTGTGTTTCCAATAGCACATTGACAATGGGTAGAATAATCAATTTTTACAACATTTATTTTGTATGCATTTTTGTTTTGGGTTAGTGGATGTAATTCCTTGTTTACTCATGGATGAAATGTTGCTTATGTTTGCAACATGAATGTTTAGAACACTCGTTACTCTCTAAAAGCGAAATACTGTAAAGAATATGACATTAAAAATATATGGATTTTATACTCCTCGCACGAAAAGTTAACGGGAGTAATGGCCAGTTGTTCTCACGTTCTGCGTCGAAATACACGATTAACGAAACTATTAACTCCTTCGATTGTTTACACAATGGTTTCGGTATGGTTTAGTTGTAATAACTACTTATTTTAAATAAATATATATCAAGTATAAACGCAAATTCCCACACTTTACTGCAAATGCAGAATATAACCCTTTGACAGTTGACAGCTATAGCTAAATTGGTGGGAATACATTGGGAAGATGTGACAAGCATGCAATTTAAAAAGCAGTAGGCACCAACATAGTATCTTTAATTGAACACGAATAAGTTATATGTTAGTTGGTTATTTTAATAATATGGTATTGCATGGCCCGAATTTGCAAGTAATGACGTACCTCGTCGAAGCATAAGAGCTAAAGAAGTGTAGAACATGTTCACTTAAAGTAAAGCTTGTAATTATTAATGCTTTATTTGCTTTGTTGCACTAAAATAAGCAAACATTAAATACTAAGCCCTAAGCTAGCTTCCTGAGCAAAAAATACTTTACATCAACAGAATCACTCATCACAAAGCAATAACGATTTTGCATTCAATTGGAAATTACATTTAAAAATGCGAATTATCTAAAATGTTGTTTCAATGCAAATTTGATTGAAGGAAATGGCAAAAAACAGTTTTGTTGATTTTAATAGGATAGATTAAAAGAAAAATGGGAGTTAATTATCTTTACATTGGTGATATCTATTAAATTATTGGATTGGTAGTACTGTTTGGCCCTCAAATACGTTACACCTAGATGCGCAAGAGCATACCTTATTTTCTTGTATCATGTGTTACAGTAATAATCATTCTTCTTACGTATGAAATCTTTAATTAAACGAATCATGTATTTCTGATAATTACTGTAATAATTTTATTTTACATTTACCTAAAATCAAAAATAAATAGCTGTAATCAAAAGACCAAATCTTCTATTCGAAACAATGAATTATTTAATGTTCTAGGGCCAAGAATATATGCATCAGATATCCGGAATATATGGTACGATTTCAAGGCGTCGGACCAGGTCCTGTTGGCACCGACTTTAAGTGTTGCCATACTCAACTCGCAGTATTCTACAAGTATAAAGAGGATACCGGTGTGGCTACCGATGGATACGCTCACGGAATTTGCACCTATCAGAATAATGCCCCGTTATACGAACCTTTCAAGACTAGAGCCACCAGTTTGGAGTTTCCTTATTTTACGTGCCACAAAGTCATGCCCGAGATTAGTGCTGTGAAGATTAGACAAGGATCCGTTCCGAAATATATAGTTTTCAAGCGTTGCTTTCAATGGGGAATCGATTTGGTTCGCTTGACTCGAGCCCTGTGTCCAGACGAGGAGGATTATATCATGATAAACGAGGAAGTCAAGTATGTATTTATTTATATTTTGTTATTGGAAATCTTTATCGAGCTGGAAAAAGAAATGTTATTAAATCAGATCTTTACATATCTGGTTGTGTTTAATGCCACTATATATTAAATTTGATAGACTAGATGTTTGGGTTATTCGCCTTCAATGCAAGAATTGGGATATGTGCCCCTATTCATTTCTGATTATATTGAGAAAAAAAAATGAATGAACAACATAATTATTCAACATAGTTTCCGATTGTGTGAAAATGCTTTATTGCGTGAGCTAAAAACTTAATTGCCGGAGTGAGAAAAAAAAGCGGAAACACTGTTGCTGTAACTTAGCAACAGTGTTTCCGCTTTTTTTGAGATTTATTTATTTTACTTCTGAAGTTTCAATAAATACGTCTTAGCTTGCTCGTCGAATATGGAAAGCATCCTTTATCATTCTTCTCATGATTTCGTTATACTGTCTAAAATCTTTATTATTTAATTTTATCAACACTTTTCCTACGAGGAAAGGCTTCTCCGATTTTGATAAGATTTAGCAGGAATGTAGAGCACCGAAAAATATTTGACACGTATTTTTTTAGCGTCCCATATTTGATTCTAGCAGGTGTAATAGTGGCTCGAAATTTCCTCCAAAAACACATTTTTTGCAATATTTCAGAAATCGAGATCCGTTCCCAGATAACACGTAAGCTTACGACAAGCTTGCCACTTGCTTAACTTTCCCTTGTCCAGACAAGCTTAACAGCAAAAGGTTAATGCTGGGTTAATGCAACGTTGTGACAAAGTTATTACATATATCATGGTACGGTGACTTCGTGTATTTCCAGAGTGATTCGGCGTCAATCGTTTATCGAGTGTTGATTTTTTTTTTTTTTGGTTTAACCGACATTTCGCTATTCTGTCATCGACCGCCATTGTTTGTTATGCCCAGGGTCATTACCCAACTCCTTTTCTTGACCAAGATATATACATATATAGCCAAGCTTTAGAGAAAGCTTATACAAACCTTGATAAAGGCTTACAACGATCAAAACAAAATAGGAATTGGGTATTAATTGCTTCATTTTCTTGGGTTTTTAGGTGAAAAATATGGAAATGTATATTAATAAAGACGTTTCACTTTGATTTCAAAAGCTTTTTTAAGTATACATATAAAAATATAAATCGTAATTGGTGTAAATTATAAATAAATTGTTTAATAAATGACAAAATCATAATTCAAAATTCATAGTAAACAAAACATTGACAAAAATACTCCAAACTGTGGTACTACTGGTAATGCTGCAAACTTTTCCTAGACCCCTTACCACAAACTGCACTAAACTGAACGTACGTTTCAAAGCTATCATCATCAGAAGTTTGCAAACAAAACATTGTTTACTATGAATTTTGTATGTATATCTCATGTTTTATTTAAAGATAGCGTTTCAAAATAGTATGTTTTGATTATTTGTTGTTAATAAAATATGAAAAATTGAATTTTGCAATTAAATAGACCTTTAAAATATTATATTTAGCTATAAAATGAAATATATTTGAAATAATTTAAATTTATAGACATACAAAAGCAGTTAATGATAAAGCAGACATATTATTACAATATACAAGATTTCACAAAACTATATAACTTAATTTTAGAGCTAAATACAATATTTTTAAAGATCTATTTAATTACAAAATTCAATTTTTCACATTCTATTAACAACAAATAATTAAAACATACTATTTTGGAACGTTGTCTTTAAATAAAACATAACAATATTGAACTTATTGTGTTTTGTAGTTTTATGACGCATTCAATCCAATTGTATATTGGCTATGAATAAAGATTATTATTATTATTATTCAAAATTCATAGTAAACAATGTTTTGTTTATTAAATAAATTTTTTTTTTTATAATTTACACCATTTAATATAATATAATAGTTTTATGACGCATTCAATCCAATTGTATATTGGCTATGAATAAAGATTATTATTATTATTATTCAAAATTCATAGTAAACAATGTTTTGTTTATTAAATAAATTTTTTTTTTTATAATTTACACCATTTATAATTTATATTTTTTACATGTATGTTGAAAAAGCTCTTATTGAAATTAAAACGAAACGTCCATTTCCATTTCCATATTTTTATGACCTAGAAACCAAGAAAAAGAAGAAATTAATATCCAATTCCTATTTTGTTTTGATTGTTACAAACTTTTATCAAGGTTTATACAGGCTTTCTCTAAAGCTTGGCTCAATATTGTCATTCTAACCTTGTCATATGCTTTTATAGACAAGCTTATGAGAACCTTGCCATTGTAACCTTGTCATATGCTTTTACAGACAAGCCTAACCTGTAACCTTGCTTTGGAAAAACCTGGGCTGGGACTCTCTGTACAATAGAATTCTATTATCGTTTTCTATAGTAGTATTCTATATCTGAAGTCGACAATATGGTGAATTGGTACTCTGTGTTCCTATAATAGTGCAGTGAATTTAGGAATAGACATATAATCGCTTAAACAGGCGATAGCCAACCGTTTAGAATATATTGGCGTGACGTCCTAGTAATTTTTATGAAAAAGATAACACATAGGTGGCATTAAGTGAGAATAACGAAGTTGTTTAGGTTAGAACTTGCAAAAAAATATTTGTATATTTTATTCGCTAATCTTTATTTATTGATTTAAATGTTCCCAATACATTATTAATTATGGGTGTGGATGAAGAAGAAGCGTTAGAAGAAATGGACATCTTTAATATAAAACGACGTATTCTACGCGAAAAAAGAGATCCGATTATACATTCACACCTCTTTTAAACTCATTTTAAACTCAAGCAAGTAAGCTGTGAAGTAAGTCATCAACTAGTAAATGCTATCCTTTTCTCAATGATCTATCTATCCTTCAAAGCGAGGTGTGTGAACGTATCGTCTTTAGGCGACAATATGGCGGCATATAGAAATCGACTATTGCCACACAGAGTACAAATGATGTAGAAATGAAGCGATAAATAGAATTCTATTGTACACAGTGTCCCAGCCCTGGTCCTGTGTCAACTAGTAAGCTTGTCATAACCTTGCAGCAAGCTTGTCATAACCTTGCAGCAAGCTTGCACCCTTGCCATAACAAGCTTGATGACTAGCTTTTTCCCTTGTCGGGACAACCTTTAAAAAGGCTTGTGTAAACCTTAAATTGTTATCTGGGTTAAGGATCAAATCGTTCATTGTTAGTCGTACATTTTAGGTTGAAAAAAGAACAGTGTGGAGCAATATTTTTAAGTGATCTATATTTCTACCAAATTTTGTCAAAACTGAAGAGATCAACTTGGATGCCTTAATCAATTCATTATTAAATAAAATCTATGATTCTTTTTCCTTCCTACTCTTTTTCTTCTTTTAAATATTTATTTTTATTATAAAAGCTCGACTGAATGTCGTTTTTTATTTCAAGGCCCTTCTTGAAATCCATCGGATTTACAATGGAGCAATCCCAAGTGGCGCCCTACCGCAGGAAATGCTGGATAATATCGGTTCCTACTCACCAAGCTGACCCTTCTTCCTCGCAAAGATTGAACTACGTCGATGTACCGATCAAAATCGAACAACCACCAGATGACGGTCCATATTTCATTATGCTTAAGGAACTAGGGGAAGACAATCCTCCGGGCAGCAACAAACCTCCACTCCCCTGGCAGCAACCTAAAGAACCACAATTGCTGACGAATCCCCACCAACAAGAAGCCCTTTACAGCAATCCGCATTGGCAGCTGGTATTCATAGAACGGAAGCCAGATAATCCATACATGGAAGTGGAGAATCCAACGTTGGAGTACCAGCAATTGCGAGTCAAGCAAGTCGATGAAGATCTCGCGCAGAAAATCAAACGCGAAACCCAAGCTATAAGTCAATATATGCAAAAATACAGCGATCTACAGCGACTGAAACCGCGGCAGACACAATTGGCACTGATGGGGGTGGATTTAAGTAAAATACCAGCAGGAGACGGAAGTAAAACGAAAGAAACGCCATTGAGTACGAACCCTTCTGCAGGTCCCAGTGCTTCTGCAGGTCCCAGTGCTTCTGCAGGTCCCAGTGCTTCTGCGGGTCCAAAACCAGCGACAAAACCTCCAAAACAAATGGAAAAGGATCTGATAAAGGAGATGAGCAAAATATGTGTCAGAGAGTGCGCAGCTATGGTTGAAACTTACCGAAGAGAAGCTGGACTTTGTAGGAAGACGCGAACCAGAAAGCTGAAGGATTAAAAATGGCGAAAGCTCGAATACTGTCGGGACAAAATAAGATTCCTGGAATTTTGAAACCATCCACGGGAATCGGACGGGAACAGCAGAGAAATTATGAAGCTTCCAGGGGTAAAACTCCACAAAAGCAATGGAGGAGTCCTTCGGAAAGCGAAAGAGTCGTGCAACAATCGATGGATGTGCAAAAACGAAGCGAAGATCTCCAAACGGTTGGAAGGCTTCAACAGATGAAGTTGAAGGAAGCAAATGGGGAAGAGATCGATGTGATATTCATGAAAACTACACTACCGATGCCCGAAAAACCTCCAACACTCGAACAAACATCAAGGGAAGAATATCTCGAACTGGAACGAAGACTTCAAGAACTGAAGAAATCTTTGACACTGCTGAAGAAGCCGATCAATCCCCAAAAACCCAATGAAGAATATCACCAACAGACTCAAAGAACTCAAGAATTGCAGTTTAAAGACAGACAATCTGTTCCCAAGGAAGCTGCAACATCCCTGAAGCAACCGATTAACTCCCAAAAACGCAGTGAAGAATATCACCAACAAACTCAAAGAACTGAAGAACTGCAGTCTAAAGACACACAATCTGTTCCCAAAGAAGCTGCAACATCCCTGAAGCAACCGATTAACTCCCAAAAACGCAGTGAAGAATATCACCAACAGACTCAAAGAACTCAAGAACTGCAGTTTAAAGACAGACAATCTGTTCCCAAGGAAGCTCCAATACTGCTGAAGCAACCGATTAACTCCCAAAAATCCAGTAAAGAATATCACCAACAGACTCAAAGAACTCAAGAACTGCAGTTTAAAGACACACAATCTGTTCCCAAAGAAGCTCCAATACTGCTGAAGCAACCGATTAACTCCCAAAAACGCAGTGAAGAATATCAACAGCAGACTAAAACCGCGCAACTAATGTCCAGTGACGAGGACTGGTTGGCTTTTGACGCAAAGCTGAAAGAAGCCCTCACAGAGGAACGCAGTGAAGAAGACTGGAATCAACAACTAGCGACGATTGTCAAGCGGGTACAAAAAACGTACGGGGTTTCAGAAAAATGGAGTGGAGAAATGAAGACCGTTGGGAGGAAAAACTTCTCTACGAATCGATGATATTAGACGAATTCTGGACATTGAAAGAGAAACGGGCGAAGCAAATGCTAGAAGCGGGCGACGTAAAAGCAGAGATATTGCTGGATGAACTGCTGAGCCTACTGGAGTTCATCGAGCGCAGGAAGAGACTGAAATTGCCGTGCTCACTTGGGGAGAGGAGACTGTTCTGGGATTGGGTCCAGCGCATGGAAAGTGTTTATCTAACCATCATGGAAGGTTATGCGGAAGATGTCACAAAAGATTTACGCGATATAATCGTAAAAATAGAGAAGATACTTCTATTGGAAAAGATAGCAGTGAAGAATTATCGGAGAGGACCTAAGAAGAGGACTGCGAAAGATAGGGGAAACATACCACGGGGAGGATTTTTATCGGGAATTGATGAAGAGGACGATGGAGAAGTTACTGAGGAACGAACGAAGACTGAGGAAGTAATACAGAAGAAAGCTGAGGAACAGGTTAAGACGCATATTGAGAAGAAAAACTGGAGTAATGAGGAAAAAGGAAGCTGAAGAAGAACAGGCCACGACGGATACTGAGGAAGAAAGTGAAAAAGGCAGTGAAGAAGAAGAAGAAGACAGCGAAGAAGAAGTTGTAGAAGAAGAATCTGATGAAGAAACAGATTTCGAAAGTGATTCCGATGTAACAGAAGACGAAGAAGAGTACGCCAAATGGAACGAGGAAATATCTATTTTTCAAAAGAAGGGGAGTGCCCATATTTCGAAAGGTGACTCTCCGGAAATGAACCGTCAGAACCAGGAGAACGAGGAGAGGGCCAGAGCTGCAATACTTGGAGAGTTCTTCAAGGGGATGTACGGGGAGAACTGGAGAGCCATCGTGGCTGAGATCAGAGACGATCTCACCGATGAAAGAGTGGAGGATTTCTGGGAAAGATATAGGCAACAATGGCTGGTACTTACACGCGAAATTGAAAGGTTGAACGAGAGAAGTCGCGGGAAAAGGTCTCAGTACCAACAAACAGAATCGGTACTTGTCGACAAATCAAATCTGGAACAACAGCAAGAGGAAGAGCTTCAACGGCTACTACAAGTATTTCGAGCTCGTATCGAACCACATATGAAGAAGAAAGAACAGCAAGGGCCCAAACAGCAGCGGAAAATCGAAAGCCGGAAAGATTTGGATGAGCAAAAGTCTCGAGTTCGCGTGGAAGCAAATCTCAAAGAAGATACTGAAGACTCCAAAGATTTGGACAATTCCGATCCAGATTCTAGGAAACAAGAACTTGAATCCACTCCTCCTTCTACTGGATCGAGTTTGGAAGCTGATCGAGAATACGAAGACAGGACCACAGCGACTCTAGAAGTAACACCGGATAGTGACGTCCAAAGTGAAGATTATGAAGAAATAGAGTTAGAACCAGAAGAATTGGAAAGCACAAGAGGACGAGAAATTAATGAAGATATAACAGGAAGTTCTGGAAAATCGACACGCGGAAGATGAAAAGGATCGAAATGGAATGGAAAAGAAACAGTGATTACGTTTTTTGCATGCGTTCTATTGCATGTTTTTGTGTGATGGTGTTGTGCATGTGGTTGTGTGTGTCATTTTAATTTGTGTGTTGTTTTTATCAATTCAGTGAAATAGATAAAAATATATACCGACAAACAAAACAAATTCTTGTTTTTTTTTTTTTATTTTCTCTTTCATACTTTCTCTACACTCTTTTACCTTTGCAAAACATTATGTTATATTATTGATGCTGATATACAGGGTGTTTCACCACTAAGGAATTCCTCTATAATTCCGAAAACAGTGACGGATAGGAAGAAAGTTTTTTTTTTATAAATTCTACTGGTAAGATTATAATTTTTCTACAACGTAAAATTATCTGAATTTCTACAGGGTGTTTCGTAATCTTGGTACAGCTTTCAACTTTATTTTTTTTTAAATACAATAACCCCAATATTATTGCATTTTTAAAAGCGCCAGTAAATCAGAAAAAAAAAAAATAAGATACAACATAATTTAGCGCTAAACTCTATGATCTCCAAGATATCTTTAATTTTCTAAAAATTATGTCACTTACACAAAAAGCGATTTGTAATTTAATTACCACTTTTCGCATGCATTTAAAAACACCCTGTGTATAAGAAATACATAAATTTACTACCCAGTAAACTAAATTCAAATTTCCCGCAATTATATTCAGTAACTTCAACTTAAAGGTATTCGAATAACTATTAATCTTATACAAAATCGTAAGGTAATTTCATGCTTTAATGTTTGAAGTTACTAAAGATAATTGCGGGAAATTTGAATTTGGTTCAATGGGTAATAATTTGCAGCAAAATTGTCAGTGAAAATTTGCACTGTTAATATACAGGATATTCCACGTAAGTGGTTCATTAAAAATTAATGATCTATTATTTACTTATATTTGAGATTTTGCCACCGTTATCTGTTCGATTGCAACTATAAATGTGAAATACTTTAACCAAAATATCACTTCCGGTTGACCGGAAATGGATGTCAACTTTCTTATTTTAAATAGAATGGTATAATTTTTTATTCATTTTTGGATTCTACAACTATAAATATGTCAGTTTTCATTAGCTATTCCTATAGCTACATGTTGCCGTTTTTGAGTTATTTAAGTTTTTATTATTTTTTACTCATAATCATTGCATCATTGAGAAATTAATATCTCGGTTAATACTGCAAGTAGAGACTCCAAATTTGCTATGTTATGAATGTAGATATTACTCTAAGAAACGGTAAGCACACTTTACATTCTAACATACAGGGTGTTCAAAATTGAGGGACAAAGTGACATATTTTCAAATGCAGAAAACTCATTTTTTTAAATAGAACATCCTGTATTTTAATTCGGAATTAGGAAGTAAATATCATCCCCTATCACTTTATATGAGCATTCCCTATACCTATCTTTAATAGATTTTGAGATATGAGCGACTTTTTGTTAAACAGACTAAGTATTCTTTTTTAAATAGAACACCTTGTATCTTAATTCGGAATTAAGAAGTAAATATCATCCGTATCACTTTATATGAGCATTCCCTATACTTATCTTTAATAGATTTTGAGATATGAGCGACTTTTTGTTAAACAGACTAAGTAGCCCTATCTTTGCGTGTTTGTAGCTGGCTCTGAATGGGATTAATGTCAAATTCATTGACTAACCAAAAGTGTTTATGTATATCATTGTAATTACACTTTCGTACAACGCAATATTAATAGAAATGACTATTCGAACAGACATTCTTGTATGATTATTCAAAAATAATACAGGAATTTGACGTGAATCCATTTTAGAGCCAGCTACAAACATTTAAAGATAGGGCTACTTAGTCTGTTTAACAAAAAGTCGCTCATACCTCAAAATCTATTAAAGATAGGTATAGGGAATGCTCATATAAAGTGATAGGGAATGATATTTACTTCTAACTAATTAAAATACAGGGTGTTCTATTTAAAAAAAATTGAGTTTTCTGCATTTGAAAATATGTCACTTTGTTCCTCAGTTTTGAACACCCTGTATGTCAGAATGTAAAGTGTGCTTACTGTTTCTTAGAGTAATATCTACATTCATAACATAGAAAATTTGGAGTCTCTACTTGCAGTATTAACCGAGATATTAATTTCTCAATGATGCAATGATTATGACTTTAAAAAAAGGAAAAACTTAAATAACTCAAAAACGGCAACATGTAGCTATAGGAATAGCTAATGAAAACTGACGTATTTATGGTCATAGAATCCAAAAATGAACAAAAAATTTATCATTCTATTTAAAATAACAAAGTTGACGTCTATTTCCGGTCAACCGGAAGTGATATTTTGCTTCAAGTATTTTACATTTATAGTTCCAATCGTACAGATAATGATGCCAAATCTCAAATATAAGTAAATAATAGAACATCATAAACTTTTAATGAACCACTTACGTGGAATACCCTGTATTTTCTGTTTGAGCTTTCGCTGTTGGTTCATACGTTTTCATTGTTTATTTATCTCAAAAAAAAAGCGTTAATTGAGCAATTTTTGGTAGTACTTTATGTAAATTATTTTAAAATTGGTGTTCATTTTTATTTTATCATGCTTAAATTCCTCTTTAAAATATACAATGTGATCACTGTCAGCTGTTCGATGTTGACAATAATAAATTTACGTTGGTATTATTGTGTACTTAGCACATATGAATTTTTGGTTTTTTATTGGTTGTGTTAGATATTAAAAATAATAACTGTATTGGTTATGTTACCGCGATAAGGAGTTGCTAAGAATAACCTCATATACATATGTCAAATAATATTTCTTTTTACATCAAATGTTAAAGCAGAGAACGTATAAGACAAGAAGCGTTATTTTGTAATACCAGGTGCCTCCGCTGTCTTTCTGTTCCTTGTCATTATTAAATAAAAATAAACAAAATGCCAGTAAGTCAGAATAATGACTGCAATGGCGCCCTCTCTTTAATTGACACTGCAGTAAGAACGCCCAAATTATGTACGTCATCCGTCAAAAATGACAGATGTCGCTTTTCGTCTTATCTCTTCGCTGATTGAATTCAGAGTATTTTACTTATCTAGTCAATTTCACTGATCACATTGTATTTACAACCAACAGAATTTATGTTCGCTCCATATAGATCGATGTCGTTTGATCGTTTAAGCTCTGAAGTGATTCATGCAAATCCTTTTAATCTAATTATTCTTTTTGCTTTGGTGTAACTTTCATTTTACGTTTTATCTTTTCTTAGAAAAAACACAGGTAAGTGATGGATTACATACACAAAATCTTTATATTTATTATGACTTATGACGTTATGTTTTGGCAGCCACACATTTCTCAAATTATGAACAAAATTATTAATAGAGTGTACGTGAAAATATACAGGGTGAAAGCATAAACGTTTTATAAATATAATCAAATTATTAAATGGTAAGAAATCGACACAATTCACAACTCAGGTGAAGAAGGAATATATTTTCTTTATTCTATTATGTTAATTTGCGTGCTTTGACAAAGTTATCCGTTAAATTTTGTAAAATAAAATCTAAAACTTTCATAATTGACTTTAAACATTTCTACACACGAAAAGAAGTAATACTATAATAATACTACAGAAAATTGTAAATAATTTCATGTTGCTAAAAATCGTTCGTGAAAGTTTGAAATTTCAATAAATTTGTAATTCCTTAGTAAAGGATTTATATTGTAAAATAATTTGAAAATCGAATGGCACCACATTGCGTGAACCACGTGACCACGTATAGATGTGATTTACCTTTATAAAAATATTCATTATACAGGGACCACCATGAATTGCAGTGTTGAAAAATTACAATTTTTCCTAAATAAATATTTTATCAATTTTCACGCACAGCCAGTATAAGAAACAACAATTTTTATGTACCACCACAACACATGAGCTTGACCCCCGGCTTAATTGTGTAATTAGTATATTTCAAAGCTTGCATATGTCACTTTTCGACGATGAATCGAAATATATCGTGAACAAATAGATGGCGCTAGAATTTTGAATACTATACAAATATCTATAAGTAATATACTACGGTACTCCTTAAAATAAAAAATTGTACGTAAGTATCGACATCCTGTATAACTAACCTAAGTGTTACAGAAAATATCTATAATCTAAAATAAAACAAACAAATGACTTTACGTTGCTACAAATTTTTTTCAGTTCTTTTCATTAAATATACAAACATACAGGGTACAGTACAAATATGAAAGTTTATATCGACACCCTGTATAACTGATGGAAAGTGCTAGGGACTAGTATAATATATTTTGCTTGATTAAGCCAAATCGCTAACACCATAAAAAAAAATGTTTAAATTTTTCGGGTAAATAATTTTAATATGTACAGATGGATCGCTATAGTTCATCGTGAGACACCCTGTATAAAGGCCGTTTTACACCTAGCGATTTATTGGCCAATTTATACGCGCTAGGTGTATAAAACACGGATTATTTATTAGCAATAAATAGCTAGGTGTAAAAGGGCCTTTAAACATTAAATATAAAAATCCAAAGAAATAATTTTAGATAAATAATTTTTTCTAGCTAACAAATTATTAATATTTATTTATTCATTTCTATGTGTTTGCGTTGGTACCTTTCAATTTTTAAACTATTTCTATTTAGATGTACTTATTATTGACTGTAACTTATAGTTACGAACATTTAGTAAAATTTTTAAATGTATGCCTTAAAATAAGTAAAGATTTATTTATAGAAAGAATAATACAATCTACGAAATAACCAGTATATGTGTTACATACGAGGTGGAAAATATTTCAACACAACTTAGGTATCATGTTAAATCTGTTTGAAATTGACATCAGTGTTGTTCAGCAATATTTAATTATTCATTGTTGGTATTATTGATATGTAGGTCATGTCAAATATATTCGACGTAATGTACGTATCAAAAATAATAACTATTGCAAAACAATGCTATATCAATTTCAAATATATTTAATATGATTGGAAATATTATATGACAATATATATTTTTTATTGTTGATTTTTATAAAATAATAAATTTCCCGCAATCTGTTTTTATATAGTAACTTCAACATTGAAACACGAAATTACCAATGATTTTATTATTAGTTACTTCGATGTCTTTCTGTTGAAGTTACTAAAAATAATTGTGGGAAATTTAAAATTTTGCTACTTTAGCACTGTAATCTATTACAAATAACTGTCAGCAGAGTGTTTACTGGTAAAGCAGGTCTTACGAGAGCTCTGATTTTTTAAAGCAAGAGAAAATAGGTTAATGATAGTTTCATAAGTGAAGGTATATATTTTAACAATTTTACAAACAACAAATTATTATAAATTATTCTTGTTAATCTATTTAACTCCTGTTCCTTCTCTTGATTTCCTGTAAAGAAAAATAAACCATTGACAGTTAGATATATTACCTACTAACTAAGTCGGTAATCCTTAAGGTAGGGTAATAAAAAATATATTCTCAATATATGCGACAAACTTTAAGCGCTGATTCCTGGGGTTTATTTTTGATCATAAAAGTTCATAAAAGCATATGTCCAAAATCGCTTAGTTCTAAAGTTGTACAATGTTTAATAGTAAGTTAACATAATTAATGTTTTTATTATAAATTAACAAAATAATTAGTGAAACAAAATTAACTTATACTAACTGTTGAAAATGACCGCCCCCAACTGCATACAAGCTTCTATCCTCCGTCGTATGACTGGTGAGTCCGTTCTAAAATACCAGGGTATTTCGAATTGTGTGAAAAGCTGCGATAATACGATTTCTCAGGTTCATCGACATTTTCAATGGGAGTCGTATAAACTAATGATTTAAGGTGAACCCAGAGAAAAAGTCCAAAGAATTTAAATCTGGAGATCGAGGAGGCCACGTTGTGGACCCTTCCCCGTCCTTCCAACGATCTGGATACTATTTTCCAAACTCGCGAGCAATTCAAATAAAATGCGCTGGGGCACCGTCATGCATAAATTACATTTGTAATCTAATTTGCAACGGAACTTCTTCCAGCAGTAGTGGTAGCTCATCTTCAAGAAAATTGCGGTTATAACTCGCCATTTAACCGCATCGGTAAAAATGTGGACCCTATCAAGTGATCTCCAACAATTCCGGCCCACACATTGACAGAGAATTGATGTCGATGACGGGCATTCACTAATTCGTGCGGATTTTCTTTGGGCCCATATTGTGATTATTATGAAAATTAATAATCGCGTTTCTAGAGAAAAGTAGCCTCGTCGGTGAAGAATAATTTAGAGCCAAATAATCAGGGATTTTGTGTTGCATCCATTGACAAAAAGCCACTCTTTTGCGGAAAATCTGCCGGCAAAAGTGCCTGCACGCGCTGAATGTGATATGGATACAATCAGTTGATTCTTATATTCTCCAAACTGTGGCTGACTAATGTTTAAACGTAAACGCAAATTTTTCGGTGTTTATTAGTAGGATGTTCCTATTTCATTTAGCACAATTTCTTCAACTTGTGGAGTTCACTGTAAGATGGAGGCCCTTTATTAGTCGTCCATTTTTTTTAAAATTTCCCGTTTCACTAAACGTTGGTGAAGACGGGCAAATATTGAATGATGCGGGATGATACAATTCGGGTATCGTTCTCTAAAGACGTCTAGGTTAGCGCTGGGCGGAATTTTCATTGGCAAGACCGTAAAGCGAAATGCGATATCAACATCTCAGCATTCGTGTAATTCATTTTAGAAAACAGAAACTGGCAATAAACTGAATGAATACTCTGATCAACTATTGACAAATATTGAAATGACAATAAACAATTCCTTTCTCAAGCACAATAGTTTTTTGAAGAACCAACTGTGATATTATATCGTGTTAGTCATAGTTCATAATTTATTATTAGACATTCAATTACTTTTAAACCAAACCGTTTTCGACATATACTACAATCGATTTTTATGATCAAATAACCTCAGGATCAGCTCTATATTGAGAATCACCCTGTATTTATGCGCAGACAACTTTTTTTTCAGAAAATGCCTTAATTTGTATTGGCTGCTTTAATTAAACATGTTGTTAATGTTTTCGTGTTGATTAAAAGTATCTTAGGCGTACGAAACTAAATGTTCGTAACTGTACCGCAGTTTAACTTTTTTTTTAAACATTTTGGTATTATATTATAAATTGTTAGGTTAATGTTATTCATCTTATCGATTTAAGTATAAATATGCAAATAATATAGGAAAATTATTAAACATATATTATATTATTTAGTATTAGATTATTTGAATAAAATGTTATAAAATATTTGTTATTGTGCTCGATTCCTTTGCAACTTGTTTTTTTTTCCGTGTCGCATTTTTTTGTCAGATGTAGGTTTTCCTTCGTATACTTCATAGATCCGACTATCGAATCTCATTCCCTTTTCACGGTTCCGTCGGCCAGAAAATCGCACGCCATGGCGGAATGTTTTCCTCGCCTGGAGTAACGGCCCAACGAAGATACAAGAAGCACAAACAAAGAAGCTCGTCGAAGTTCAAGAAGGCAATCTGTCGAAAAAGACGTCAATCATAAGAGTTTTGTTCGCAGAAGAGGAATGTTTCGATCCCGCCATCGCGGAACAGGCGCCTCACCGTCGTGACGTCCTGCACGAGGAAACACTGGAAGCATCGTACAAGAGTGTGGAGTTCGGCTGCGGTGATAGCGCTTTTCCTGAGAGACATTTGAGAGCGTTGCGATCAGCGAGATCATCCAGGTGGACATCAATTTTCGTTATGTGCACTTGTTGGAACCGTCCTGCCACTAGGCCGATTTAGATAAAGAGAGATCCGGACCGCAGAGGTGTTTTCCTCTCGGGAGACGCGTGCCAACCAGATCCGAGGTCTTGGAGCTGAGCTGTGGGTCTGACTGTAAGTATTTTTACATTGATTTACTATTGAAAACCAGTTGCACATTTATACGGCCGGGTTGCACCGTTGTGATTAACATTTTAATTTACTAATCAAGATTAAACAGGTAGTACAAATATAGTAAAATTTTTTTGCAATATTATTATATAGGAAGTGGACAGATTTTTTTTTATTTCATAATATTGCGTTAACTAATATTTCTCGCATATTATCCAATACATATGTAGTGTATATTATTTTTTCTTATATAGTAATGATATTTTTTGCATATATATATATGCTATATAGGAAATGACCAGATTTTTTTGTTATTCTCAAAAATATTGTAATTAATATATAGAAGCATATTGAGAAATTGGTTTTTTTCTTATGTTGCTTAATATTGCTAATCCATATAACATGTGGATGGTCTCTGGAAGTATCTGCTATATGATTTTTCCATTTGGCAACAATAATATTAAGCTTTGATTTAAATATCAGAACCTTCACTCTGATCTTAAATCGAATAGGAAACAATTTGGAATCGAGTGTGATTTTCAGTTAGGATGTTGACGCTAATAAACACTTTCTATTATTGCTGTTAAACTTAGAAAAATTACCTATATGAGATTATGTCACCAACACTCATTCTATGTACAGTAGAACCTCCAGTATCCGGACTAATTGAAGGTTAACATTGGTTGGATAATGAAAAATCCTGATAATCGAGAAGACATAAAATATTTACATATGAACTTTTTTTGTCAATTTATATTTCTGTAATGAGAGATTCTACCTGCAAAATAAAAAATATGGGATAAACAATATTTTCAGCACACAAGATAACAGTAATTCTTCAACATTACTCTACATATTACAAACTACATATACAAAAAAATTGTTTATGCTGGACGGCATACTTCTACAAGACAAAAAAGTGTGCTAATTTTTTTTATTTTCAAACATTAACTAATTCCAATGCACATTACTTAGATATACAAGAATTTTGATTGCGCTAGGTATACTGATACTGTCTTTTTAATGATTCATCTGGTACCCTCGTATGTCGATCTCATCCTTGTGGCAACTGGATTAAATTTTATACAACAATTGGACATTGCTTATCAGCAATATTCCATACCAAAAATCGCCTCAAGACAATCTGCAACACATCAACTTTTGTATAAACATCTTACTACTCATATACTGTACAACTTACCACTAAAACTGGGGTGCTCGTAGAACTTAGACCGCTGATACTTAAATCGAAATATTCCGTATATATATAATTTTTGGCAGTATTTTAAACCTTGATGGAAGTTTTTATGGCAACTATGTATTAAGGAAACAAAATTTAAATAAAATTTATACAAAAATGTATATATATTGCAATTATTTGTCTACTTTTTAAAACGCCTTGCCTACCTGTATTAACGCTGTCATAACAGGCATTCATTCTCATTATCTCGTTGTTTCATCCTTCTGTTCATCTTTAACTACAAAAAAATTTTGTTTATGTACTGCATCGTGTAACCCATTCCTCTTACCATCAAATACTGTTTTTGCTATATTTTGCATATCCCAATATGTTCACCGATATTTTTATATTTGTTATGCATATCTCCATTCTGTAGGCTCTAATTTCATTATTATTAAGTGTGTGTTTGACCAAATGATACTTATGACAATTTCGAGTTGGACGACCATACCTCTATTCCTGTAACATTATTTTTGTAAACAAGCAGTAACACCTGCGTTGTAACAGTTCTCTTAACCTATTTAAATTTATAATTTACGACACTTTCCAGTTTCAATTATACCAGTGCAATGTTTATTCCACTACTTCTGTTCTTATAACCCACAATCTTGGACCCAAAACACTACACCCCACTCGCTATGACTCTCACTCACCACTCACGTGATGCACACGTGCTTTTGTCGCTTGTTTACGATACGATTATATGCACTAAACTCACGTGACTTCCAAACAGCAAGTAGGATTGGACAACCGCAGATGAAAAATTGTAAACCTAAAGCCAGTAATTTAATATTTCAAATACAAATTAAAATAATAAGAGAAAGATATTAATTTTTTGTTAAATAGAGTATATTTTGTACATGCGTTATTCTACTTTAAAAATATATTATTAATTCTTTCAATATTACGGAACACGAATTATATTAAAATGTTTAAAGATATTCGATTAAAATGCTGTTAAGAGCCATGAATTAAATTTTTTAATAGATAACCGAAATTATGACCAACCCAATCTGTGCTTTGTTTTTTACATGAATATCCCAAAGTGTACAAAACACTACTTTTTGTTGGTTAAGTAAAACCTGATAATATTTATCATGTATGTAGATATATTAGTTTGTTAAATATTAAATTCATGTTGTATTAATATGTATGCTATACATGATTATATTTTCCCATATAAAATAAATATTAAATAAATATTTTCTCGAAAACCAAAATAAGATATTGGAAAACGATATAAAATAAATATTCAAAAAATATTTTGCAATCAATATTAAGACTCGCAATAATTTTATAAATATTGGTTATATTTGAATGTTAACTTTGGGTTTGGAATGTGTGATATAATATTGTTTCCATGTATAATAAATATGATTTTTAAATATATATGCACAGTTATAAAACAAATATTATATAAATGTGTTGTTTAGTTGGAAATATTTCTCATACATATAATATTTGTTAAAATAAAAATAGATATTTTATAAATATTGTGTGCTACCTGGGAAGGCTCTGCTCCGATAAAGCCATTGAAAAGTGCCCCTAAAGGCAGGGGTCGCCAAAATACGGCCCCGGGCCACAAATCCGGCCCGCTGTGCGTATTGTCAAATCCCCCGGGGCCCGCGCAAGTTTGTAAGTACCAAGTGTTAATTCAGCTATTGCCGATAGTTTTTCTCACCACAATAAGGGTTTACGAAACTTAATTGTACCGGGAGGTATCTACATTACTTATTCAACCGGACTGATAGTCAACTGATGTCCGCGGTAAATAAGTCGGTTAATTGATTTACTATGAACGTTTTCGGCGTACTTTTCAATAATATTTTTAACCCTTATTAGAATTTAAATTTGAAATATTCAAATATAGATTTTGCGATTAAAGCTGAAAGAAGTGTTGCCCAAAGAAAGAGGGTTGTTTTTTGTTGACCTCTCAGCTCAAGGACTGTTCAGATAGATTGGCGAATATCACCAATACACTTCTTAATGGGCAAAGCAAAAATGTCTAGTGGTTTTTGTTTAGTTCTTGATGAGTTAACAGTCCATTGTGTTGATACTGCCTAAGTATTTTTGTTTTTGTGCAAAGCTTTCAATAAGTCATTGCATAATTCATCAAACACCCTCTATCTATTTTGCATTATTGAACAGTTTGTGGCAGTGGTTAACTTTATTGGCTCTCGGCGAGTTTAACCATCGCCAGTTCCGATGGTGCAATAGTGGAAAAGTTTTATTGAGATTTTTGGAACTTAAAAAAGAAATATTAATATTTTTTTAATAGAAAGAATTTCTACAATCGTTCCGTCCATTAATAGTAATTACTTGCTTCTTTCTTATGCCCTCTCAACTGGAAACTTTCGTCCTTCAAATTATTTTAAAATAAAAAGATACTAACATTCGTTGAAGTATTACAAAAAATAATGTCGCAATTCATTTCTTTGTGATCTAGATTTGATTAGAATTCCTAAAAATGGATCTATTTTACTTAAAATTTTCTGGTCAGATTGATTTCAGAGTGCCAAATCTTCAGAAGTAGTAGGGTATGAACTACTGTAGAATGTGTTTCCCAAATGCCCTAAAATAGTGGAATCTTATTTTTCTAGGCTGTCTTTTTTATTAATAAATTTTTGGTTTATTGCATAGTACTTGGTTGTTTTATCAATCGTTTATTCCAGCATCTTTTTTTCCTGTTTCTTTCAATGTTACTCTTAAATTTCTCATTTGCTCTATTTAGTATCATTAATTTCAATTTTAGTTTCAACATTCTGATTTCCGAGGATTTTAGCTTTTTCTATGTTTTTTGTCATGCCTCTTTTTCTATGTTTCCTTTCCATGTTCAAATTTTCTTTGTTTTTCACTGTCTGCTATTATTACCACATCGTCTGCAAAGATTCCATTATGTAGCTATTTCATTCCTCTGCAAATTCTTATATCACACAAACACTTTATTAACTTTTGTTCGCATTTTGCCTCATTTTGGCAAAAATGCGAACCATATGAAGATAAATTTTTTAATATTTAATATTTGCTGTTGGTTTATATATTGCGTACTTTTTCTAGGTACTAACATATAGGAACAATGATTATTATAAATATTTACTAGCAATAATAATTTATTGTAATGTTTTTATAATCCACAGTAAAAATTATTTGACCATTTGGAAAAGTTAATAATAATAGGAAATATTTAAAATAAAACCACTGAAGCCTATAGGAATTGTTGCAGAAAAATATAAGAATATACAGGGTGTTTTTGAAAAAATAATTTTTGTAACTTTAAAGATTCTTTGACAAGTTAGTAATTTTTAAACACCCTGTATTGATACGACGGAAACTTTTTGTACATTGTTTTTCGGTTCAATAAAACACAGAGGAACACTTAATAAAAAAATATACACGTTAAAGTTTACAATTCTGGCCCGCTGAACTTAATTTTCGTTACGATTTGGCCCTGTCCTAAAAAAGTTTGCCGACCCCTACCCTAAAGCTATCGGGCTGAAATTAAAGCCAATGAGTACCACTGTCAGACATACACTGTCAGTAAATACCAAAAATTAGCTCAATCGATGCCACCCTATTCGAGATATTAGCATAAGGGTGGAAAAATTCAATATTTTTTTTCTCCAGAAATTTACTTAAGCTATCACGTTCAAAAAATATATGTAGAAACACTGATTATGGGCATTCTATAAAAAAATCCAGAACTAATTCCCTCCACTCAGTTTCAAAGTTATTTTATTTTTTCCCTTTTTAGGGGTGGTTTTTTTGAGTTTTGTTCAAGGTGCCAACTTGGCTTTTTGTTATATTAGATCGCATGCATTTAGGTTTATTATATGTTTTTTTCAGTTTTTTCTGTGTAGTAGAACATGTAAATAAAAAATCAAATCTCTTTGAATGATTTTTAGTAGGAGCAATTTGTTATTGGTTACTTTAGGGTTAAAATAATTATTTATCAATTAATTTCAGGATTATTTGTATAAGTGTTTCAACCCTATTAGTTATAAAAGCACCGCGAATATACAAAACAATATGTAACAATAAAATAATATTTAATTCCGTACACGCAGTTCAAAGTTGCTATTATTTTCCCTTATATATAGTATTTTTGTCATATTTTCGTCACATATTAAAAACCTACACTGCACGCCGAAAAGATATCCCATTCGCAAATTATAGGTCTATTTTCCTTTCAGTTTGCAATACTTATCTCCAAAAGCGGTAGATGAGCTGGTACATAACGTGTTCGTCTACATACAGCCATTTATGGTCATCATTACTACAGCGAATGCCAATTTTAAGAAATGTTTATCTCAGGCCTACATCGAGAATGTGTTCCACAACGAACATGTCAAAAGATTGTGGACCAAAAAAGACTTCGAAGACTGGTGAGTGAATTATATACAGCTAGCAATACAGAACATATACTACATATACACTTCGTTATTCAACGCACTTTTGATTGAATATGATGTCATGCCAATGTAAACGATCTCATATCAATAAGTATCTTGAGAATCGAAACAGTTTTTACGCTCTGACTTCTATAATTCGCCGTTAAGTATTTATAGTTAATCTTGTTGGTTATAAAACCTATTAGGTTTATACAAAGGACTTGTTAATATAGCTCTGTGCTCGATTTATAATTAGCAGTGGTGTATGAAACTCCTCCTTTACGTTAGCTGCTACTTTTTGTAGCAGTTTTCCTTAAATAGCGGTATAGGTTAAACTGTTTCTACAACTTTGCCCAACGCCCCAAAGCATGATACAAGAAAATAAGGTATGCTCTTGCGCATCTAGGTGTGACGTATTTGTATTGTATTTGTGGGCTAAACAGTAACTACCAATCCAATAATTTAATAGATCACCACTGTAAAGAAATTAACTTCCATTTTTTTATTTAAAATCTATCCTATAAAATCAATATAAACTGTTTTTTTTTTTGCACATTTCCTTCACTCAATTTGCCTTGAAACAAGGTTTTAGATAATTCACATTTTAAAATGTAATTTTTCATTGAATGCCAAATCGTTTATTGCTTTGTGATGAAGCGGATTCTGTTGATGTAAAGTATTTTTTGCGTTAGTATAACATTTATGTTATATGCTTATTTTAGTGCAATGAAGCAAAGAAAGCATTAATAATTACAAGCTTTACTTTAACTGAACATGTTCTACACTTCTTTAGCTCTTGTTTGTACTTACGCATACTAAAATTGCACTAATTGTAAGTGATTCATATTTTTTCTTAATGGCAAATGAAATATTATTAGGTCTGGTACAAACATTATTGCAGACAGTTTGAAATAAAAAAAATGCAGATAAAAAAAAAAGAATTTATTAATGATGTGGGTGCAGTGTTTTATTTTTCTTTTTTTACAAATTCATTTATCAATTGTTTTTATTCTACTCCCTCAAATGAATGAAAGTCACTCAAGAATTTCCACTACAACGTTTATAAACAGTTTATCCACACAAAACCTACAACACAACTTATAACACCTAACTAAAATCACTACACACGTAAATCGAAACTACTACAAGCGCAAGCTGACTAAAAACATTATATAAAAACTAAATAAAGTGCTCTAATCGATTTAAAAATAAACTGAAACTTATTAAAATAAATACAATAATTTGGTAAATACATCAACAACAATGGCGACAGCCGATTCGAGTGATGACGTATCTGAGGGCCATGCGCGAAAAAGACGAGTTTTTGGTTTCGATGAGCAGTATCCTTATTTTCTGTGGTATCTGGCCCCATAAGTGTCTTTTGTTACCGCTATTTACTCAATATTTATATGAATTTATATTGCGGATGACTCAATATGATTCAGTAACGAATGGAGATACTTCATTCTTACTACTACCAAATATAATACTAGTATCATTGTTTATATACATACTAGTTAGTCAACCTTATGGACAAAATAGTTAACGGATTTTTGAACATTTTGGACAACAGCGGTAGATGGCAGCACGCCGTTGATGTCCATCTCGATTTAAGTATAATATTTATAGTTAGACTACTACATACAAGATGGCCCTCTTACGTGTCGGTAAAAATTATTATTTAATTGGCAATAGTTTACCTCGTAATTTAGGCAGATTGTAGGTGAGACCGGGGAAAGGAGAGGGTGGATAGGCGATGACGCTGTGATGGAGTCGCCCACGCGATAATTCTTCTCGTGTTTTACATTGAAATGTTTGTTTTATTAGGAAGAATAAATATTTAGTGTGATAATATATAATCGTTATTTTTTTTACCATTTTACTTTACTTTTTTTTTTAGTTTCTAATTTAATGTTATGCTCTACATATGTGTGTAGTTCTAAGTTTTGTGTTATATTTATATAATATTTTTTATTTGATTTACTTATGTTTACTATTCCATAATAGTAGAAATTCGTTTTTTATTATAAAAATAAATATGTAGTTTGGGAGTACAAATCGCCATTTATATTTACATATATGCACCACGTTACTTATTAAAAACAGCATACATGATGACGCGTTCGCGCTCTTTCTCTTGATTGGCTGAAAAGTTACGATGTAACCGTGTATATACGGATGTTGCTCCCAAAGGTTACCTCGTAACTTTTCAGCTGCTCAAGAGAAAGAGCGCGAATGTGTCATCATGTATGGTGTTTTAAAGTAAAGTGGTGCATATATGTAAAAATAAATGGCGATTTGTACCCCCAAACTACATATTTTTATCATTATATAAAAAACGAATTTCTATTATGATGTAATAGTAAACATAAGTAAATCAAGTAAAAAATGTTTTGTAAATATAAGAAAAATTATATAAATTTTCCGCCTTTACACCAGTTGAAGTTAGCGACAGTACCGCTATACATGGGAGAAGCGAAGATAGCAAATAGAGAGAGAGGAGGAGAAGAAGGTTCTTATATATACGATCGAACGAAAAACCCGCGTTTTATTAAAATTCCAAGGGCGCGTACCGTAATTCACAAATAGCAACCAAATTCTCGGTTTTGTGTCCCGAATATAGCAGATTCCTGAAAATTATGATATTTACGGAAACGCGTTGCTGAAGTTTGTTATTTTAGTTGTCACCAAAACAACCTCGCTCATTTTACGATTTTCTGATTTTTCTATCCCTCCACTGCGGAAACATAAACCAACCTACTTTATCTATGCATAAAACGTGGTCAATCAAAGCGCGTCGTATCCACTAAAACCACATGAACGATGGTGGTTATCTTTAAAAGTGGTACAAAACAAAAAAAAAACTTAACATACTTGACATCAACCAAAGTGTCCCGTAAATTTTCTGAAATAATCGGCAATCACTAATAACCGCAAATAAATCGCAACTAACCATTTGGTTACAATTTTATATTTACGGTACGCGCCCTAAATATAAAAAGGCTATCGAACTACAGATTATTATATTATCAAACTAAATACTTATCTTCTTAATAAAACAAAACATTTTCTGATTATTATATAATCATAAACATAAGTAAATTAAGTTAAAAAACAACTTATTATTTTAAAAACTAAGAAAAAAATTGGAACTAGTTTTATGTTTTTTTTCTCGCCAATTTTTCGTCTTTTTAGATTTTAACTTTCTCTTTTCAGTGATTTTTGTTTTTAAGTTTAAATATTTATTCTTAAAAGAAAAAACCTCAATTTAGAAAATTGTTTCAATTAAGTTTTGTCAACAAGAACGGCCTTGCAATATACTTTCGATTTCTTTATATTAATAACAGAATACCTCAGAATTCTAATCTTCTAATGTAAACAAACACGAGAATTATCGCGAGGTGCGTCATCACAGCGTCACATGCATCCACCCTCCTTTTTCCTCAGGCCACACAATTCGCCATGCCATTAAATCACCGATATTCCGTCGTTTCCGCAGATGGATAAAACACAGAACTCTGTCTCTCACTCTGACCGAGATACCTATTATATTTATCACGTTTTCAAATCAATTTACATTCACCGATAGAGTGCACCACTTCCCTGAGCAATACTTTATTTTTCCGAAAATGCATTACGTTGACTAACTAGATATATTTAAACAATGGTATAAGAAAATTAATCAGCGAAACTTAATGTACTTAATGTACCAATAATATTAAAGAAATACAGCAATTTTTTTAAATTCAAAAATTCCGTCAGAAATTTAATATTAAACAAAAACTGTTATAGTTTGGGAGATTTTTTTTTTGCAAACGTTTAAGTTACATTACTCAAATACTTAGTTTTGTAAGCAGCTTTTCCTTTGTTTCTTTTTTTTTGACGTTTTTCTTGTGTTTTTGAAAATAAAGTGATATTATTATTATGTGAGTTATGTTTGTTTCAATTGAAATCCCCTCTGATATAATTTGGATTGTTGGAAAGTAATATAAGCAGGTATGTTTCGATGAGATTAAATATTTGTTTCTCCTGCAGGGCCGCATTTATATGCTTCAAACACGACAATTATATGGTACGTTTCCTCGGTATCGGATTAGGTCCACCAGAATTCGACCAAACTTGCCACCATACTCAAGTTGCTGTTTTCATGAGACGCGATCGGCCTTCAGACACCGACGATTCGCCCTCACGAGAGGCCGATACCGCTCCAGGGCCTTCTACCAGCGGGGGGCATGTGAATATCGAGAAACCGCTGATAACCGTAGGCGTCACAATGGAATTGTCCTATTACACTAGTGAAGAACGTCTGATAGAGCCGACGATCATGGATATTGATGCCCCTGGGTCCGTGGAGTATATATTCTGGAGATCTTTCGTTTTGCCGAATATGAACCACACGACGATGTTTCAATTGATGTGTCCGGATGCAGGGATGTACTGCAATTCAGCTGACGAGTTCAGGTTAGGCACAGACAGTCATTTTATTTTGATCTATACTACCATTGCAAACAAAGCAAATACAAAAAAAAAATTCAAATAGACGCGAGCTTCCATTAAGGTTGGGTTATTTGTGGTGGGGACAAGATGATTTCATTTGGGAATAGGTTTTGTCGTTCAGAAAAGTTAATTAATGAGGAATAAAAGATCAAACGATTAGAAATTAATAGGTGCACCAGTTGCTGGTGTCTACATTAAATAATTTTGTTGTGCAGCGAAAAAAAACTGTAAAAAAAATAAACCCAACCCAGCACACCCTCGGCCTAATTTCTACATGATAGCCATTCCAAGCAAATTAGTTTTCCTAAAAGCTATATTTAACCATACTCAACCTGTGTGAAGTTGAACATGATTTGGAAGAAGGTAGAAACGCTTTGGAAACCTTTGGCACTTACTCAAGAGATGGCAATGCGGGTGATAGATTTTTTTTTTGTTTTTAATTTAGTACGAAGAATTGTATTATTTTGTGAAATATACAGTGACCGGCATAAATATTGCAACATATGAGAATTTTTTTTATTGTTAAAATATAGTAAAACTTTATTTGGACGATCGGTTGTGCATGTCTAGAAACTCCAAATTTATTTTGACACCTGTCACGTGGTCACTAATATGGCGGTAAATTTAAAAAAATATGCCGTGAATCTGCAAAAAGTGAGTTAGATGACATGATATTCAAAAAAATGTTGCTTAGAATTCAATTCTTGAAGCCGCATGCAAATTTTTTGTAAACATACTTTAAAAAAATAAAAATCACAATTTTTCCATATTGTTTCATTGAATTACATATTTCCATTCTTTTTCGCTTTTAGCAGCTCACTGTAGTACTATTTCCAAATTTGGTTGGTACTCAAACAGTTTTGTCAATTTTTCCATAGTTAACAGCGAAAACTGAAAAGTACGTTTTCAGTGTGACAATTGTTGTTGCAAGGGACTGTATCTAGTAGCAATAAATAAAATTTTACAAACATTTTCTCTCTAAACCATTTAGCAAGCATTACTTTCAATACTAAAAACGTACTTTTCAGTTTTCGCTATGTTAACTATGGAATAACTGACAAAACTGTTTGAGTACTAACCAAGTTTGGAAATAGTACAGCAGTTGAGCTGTTAAAAGCGAAAAAATAGATGGAAATATGTAATTCAATGAAACAATATTTGGAAAAATTGTGATTTTTATTTTTTTTAAAGTATGTTTACAAAAATTTGCATACAGCCTCAAAATTAAATTCTAAGCAATTTTTTCAATATACTTTTTTTGATATTATGTCGTCTAACCTCACTTTTTTGCAGATTCACGGCATATTTTTTAATTTACCGCCATACTAGTGGTCACGTGACGTGTGTCAAAAATAAATTTTGGCGTTTCTAGACATGCACAACCTATCCCCAAAAAAAGTTTTTGTTATTTTAACAATAAAGAAAAATCCCATATGTTGCCAATATTTATGGCCGGTCACTGTATAATGAAAATAATTATTAAGTTACCATAGCGTAAAGTAGCGTAAGTAGTTCATTTATTATAGCAGACGAGGTACTACGTGAGTCAGTTTTGCTATGACGTCACGACCGTGTTGCAAATTTTTCTGTTCGTCAAAACGTAAACAAACCGTTAGGTTATTTAACTGTCAAACACTTTTGACAGGTGAATAAACAAACTCTTAAAAATAACATTTACCGTTAATATTAGTGATGATTCTTTTTGAAAATCACGATTTAAAGTATGTTAATCATGATAGCAGTGAAAAAAAATAACAAAAAAGCACAAGTGAGTACAATAAATTTAATCGGGACCATTATCGCTTAAAGTATTCACAAGTAACGATTAGTATGCAAGTTTCTTCTCTATCCAAACCAGTCTCTCTGATTTTACTACTCTTGAATTTCGTTTCCAATATGTTACACACCAAGTACGTCAAATTTCCAGACTAATTTAATCAATCCGCTTTTATATTATTGTATGCATCCTCCGATCTGCCATATTTCATGCAGCGTTTCGTAACAAACTTCTTTTTCTTTGAGAACAAATAATATCTACCACAACAATGTGTTTCAACCATACAAAAGTATTTTTCTTTAAGAACACTGTCCAGAATGTTTAATGTGTTATATTAGTCTGAAAAATGTATGTGAAAGAACCACTCCTGTAAACAATATTTGTATATACTCACTGTTTTCGTACTTGTCATAAATTGTGTTTCCATTAGCACATTGACAATAAGTAGAAATAATCAATTTTTACAACATTTATTTCGCATGCATTTTCGTTTTGGGTTAGTGGATGTAATTCCTTGTTTTGCTCATGGATGAAATTTGCTTATGTTTGCAACATGAATGTTTAGAGCACTCGTTACTCTCTAAAAACGAAATACTGTAAAGAATATGACATTAAAAATATATAGGATTTTATACTCCTCGCACGAAAGTTAAGCGGGAGTAATGGCCCATTGTTCCCGCGTTCTGCGTCGAAATACACGATTAACGAAAACTATTAACTCCTTCGATTGTTAACACAATGGTTTCGGTATGGTTTTAGTTGTAATAACTACTTATTTTAAATAAATATTATACCAAGTATAAACGCAAATTCCCACACTTTACTGCAAATCCAGAATATAACCCTTTGACAGTTGACAGCAATAACTAAATTGGTGGAATACATAGGGAAGATGTGACAAGCATGCAGTTTGAAAAGCAGTAGGCCACCAACATAGTATCTTTAATTGAACATGAATAAGTTATATGTTGGTTGGTTATTTTAATAATATGGTATTGCATGGCCCGAATTTGCAAGTAATGACGTACCTGTCTGTTACGATAAATGAAGTATAATAAATTATGATTGAGGGACATCAAATATACAAGTATCATTGGCTGCGTTCAGGGAGTTACGGCGCTGGAAGCGATAACCGCTAGCGCTGTGACCGGCGCTAGAACTCCCTGAACGGGTCATAAGAGTAGCTTTTGCTGGCGCATGCTCTTTGGTTACTTATTTAGTGTGTTTGATAGCGGCGTTTACAGAATTGGACTGTGTTGAAAGGTTAGGTTGCTTGCTCAGGCGTTTTCTTTTAATTTATATTCACAAAAACTAAACGTTCGTGTTTAATCTTAGACAACAATATCTTGTTGCACATATGAAGGGATAAAAAATTGTACACAACAATTATTTTAATTCACAAAACTATAGGAAATAAAAACAACCACCGTAATTAAAACTTTAAAATAAGTTTTTATGGGTAACATATTTTAAAGGTATCACTAATATCCTCGTTCAGTCTTATAATATCTGTATTTATTAATCCAGGCGATTTTGTTGCTGTTTAAGCATAAACTTCTAGATAAATATAACCTCATCGGCAAATATTCAAATAAATATCCAGGAAAAAAGCATTAATCGTGAATTTTTTATATTATTCGTAAGCTATTGATATTATATATTTCACAAAATGTCCATATAATCAAATAATTTGCCGTGATCGATCTAAAATTTTAGTTTCTGTATTTATAATATTTATATATAACGTCTCTGCGACTTGTATTTGTTTCCATTTTACTTTATTCATCATCACTTTAATAAAAAAGCAATAAAAAGGTTAGTATTACCACCAATTACTTAACGATTTCATCTAGTTACACGCTTTACAAATCATATTTGAATGTTTGCCGGTCATCCCTACTTTCCACTGGATGATCTAAGCCATATATTATAATACTACTATATTGCGTGTCTCGTATAAAACCAATGATAAAAATTTTCGCCGATGAAGGGGATAGAAAATGAGTTTCTTTGTCTGACGTGTTCTGTGTATGTTTTGCGCATGTGCGAACTTTTACGAAGTAATTTTGTAGTGATGGGCATAATCGAATAATTTAATAATGGCATGTTCATTCGTTGGGAGAAAAGTACAAATATTTCCTCATTTGTCAAGAAAATGACCTTTTTTTAGTGATATAATGTAATGAAATTTAAACCTTTATAAATAACGATAGGAGATGTGCTAATTCCGTTAAATATACAAAAAGGTGGATAGATTAATTCATAATAAATACGGGTAAATAAAAATTCATTGATGTTTATATGAGGATATTTATTTTAATTTATGTCATAACAAATTAATCAATTTACATTGGTTTACAAAATAACGATTGAACGAAGAAAACGCTTACATGAAATAAAAAAAAATTCTTTTTGAGATACCAGCAAAGTAGTTAGGAAATAAAAAAACACTTTACATTTATTGGTTTTGGAAAAGAACCAATTTGGTATATTTTTGTCGTATGTTCTCATTCCTTTGATGATAAATAATTTTCCCTCGTGATATAAATCGAATGGATACGTAGCACTGCATAATTAATTTACATAACTGCATGCACTGATTATTAAAAATCCTTGACATCTTCCCAAGGTGTGAATTATCTGTGCAACCATCGCTATCTTTTGCTATCACGGGATGATGAGAGAAAGGCGGCGGCATATTCATGGCAGGGTCATATGCAGTAGTGTACGACTTGTGGTAGTCGGTTGTATGTTTCAAGTTTCAAGAAATCCAGCATTACCTGCATAATTCATATCCATGGTTTCTACAGTAGGAACTGAAGTACTTCTATCATCTATTACTAAAATCTCGTCATGATTAATAGCCACTACAAAGAAAAATATACATTCAATATATGGAAATAGAATGGATTATATTAAAAAGAATATTTTACCTGTTTCTTTAACTATTGTATATCAGTTCTCGATGTAGATGTACTTTTATCTGTTACTGTAGGAATTGATGGTATGGGCTGTGGATTTTAGATAGAGACTTTTTCGCGCCAAGTATTTTTGCATTTGATTCTATAAAATCCTCCGGAAAGAAAATGAGCCGACAAATCAATAAAGTTGTTACATCATCTTCATTTGGACAATCCACAAACCATTTTTCCAGGCAGATCGTCTGTTGTCGTCTTTAGGAAATCTGAAGAAAATCTAAGTTTATTGTTACTACAATATATTCATTTTATAACTATTTGCTTTACCTATGCATAGAAGCCTTTACGTTTTCCTTTGTTTTGTTGATGGCCACACAAATAGCAATATGCATACTATCTTTATATTCAAAAAACTAAATATTTATAACAGATCTTCAATTCTAATTCATGACAGTTAAAATAATATGAAATAATCAACAGCAATGGATATAAAAACAATATCACCAATAAAAATGATCAAGCGTTAAACATACGCACAGTTGTCAACGAGAGACACATGTGAAATGAACAGAAACAACTGACCAACATATGGCGAGAAAGATGCTGGGTTATTTAAGGTTCGGCGCATGGCGCATAATGCAGCCAGAACGTTGTGGCATATCGATATAGCTGTCTCCCCTTTGATTTCGGAATTTTTGAGCACATACCCGCAATATAGTAGTATCTATATATATGTGAATCTAGCGGCCGGCCCATATTTGCCTATGCCTATTTTTCGCTAGAAAAGATGGCGACCGCTAGCTCCAGCGCTGGGATCTAGCGGCCGCCGTTCAGGACGCCGCCTCGATCTAGTGGAGCTCAGCGGCTGGCAGCGCCGTAACTCCTGAACGCACGGATTGTCATGTTGTTACATACACATAGTTTCCGTAGTTGTACCCAACTAGAACACGCAACCAAGTAAACACCAAGCAAGTTTGTTTTTGTTACCGTAAAACTTTGACATATACAGTAGAAATCACTTATAACAACGTCGGATGTAACGACAATTTCTTATAGCGTCCAAATTCTTGATCCCGACTAATTTACACAATATAACGTAAATATAATATAAATTTTGACTGCTTGTAACGACCTCTCTTTAACGACGAAGTTGGGTATAATCTCTATAGACTATTTGAATCGCAGAAAATATTTCGTTACCTTTATATTATTTTGTACTTTACACTTAGCAACAAACCTAACTAATAGAAAACGAAGTAAGGGTTCCCATAGAGACATTTTTTTGGAATTATTATATCAATATGAACACGGGAACAACTAAGTTATTTTTCTGTTTGTCTTTGCATAGAAGTTGTATAGGCTGATGTATTGTTTGTTATAACACAGTAATAAGAGACATGGCATTTTGATGTCACATACATAGCCGTAGATAGTAGTTATCGGATTTGCAAACCGTGTTTCACTGATGATGCATAATGCGGTAAGTGTTTGTACACGTTTTATATATTTTTTTAATAATATAAATTAGATGCAAAATTGCATGCTACGCCGCTGGGATGTGTGTCGGATTTGCTAGGTTTAGTGATAAATATTAAAAAGTTTGTTAAGGATAACTATTAATATGGACCAATTTCAGAACAGCTGATTGAAGTATTATCTTGATTATAATGTAAACTTTAAACTTAAAAAGTATCGATATTACTCCTGAATAATTAAAATCACAACCTACTACTTCTGGAGCTTTTGCTACTTCAAACATGCAAATTTGACAGTGATAGTGATGAGATTAAGCGGATCCAAAATGAGATCCAAATAAGATATAATACTTTAAAATAAAAAAAGTTATTTTTGTAAGTACCATTTGTATGACAGCGCCATCTAGCGTCAGTTTTAGGTAAAAATAAATATCCGAAAAATGAATTCCTCGACCACCAAAACAGCTAGGATACCACAACTTTCAGGATATAAAAATAAAAAAGCATTATTTATAAATTTTCAACGATCTTTCCTTGTTAGACAGCGTTCCAAAATCAAAACTTCAACATGCGTGTAAAAAAAAAAATCGCACTGAACTAAAAAAAAAAAACCTTTCGGTTTGTTATGGATAATGTTCAACTTTCATTTGCAATTGGTCTCATCCATTCCATTTTGGGTCGTTGCACTGTGTTATTATTTATTTATTATCTACTCCCACCACACATTCGCCACAGCGAATCATTAACCTCTCCAATCCAATTCTAATAAATACGATTTAATTTGCAATTACAGGAATCTGTTGGTACGAATGGGATTCCAAATGGCGCAAGTCGAGAGACAAACCCTATAGAAGAGGCGCTCTGATCGCCTCCAATACCGTACCCCGTAAACCGACTCCGGAAGATACGAGCAGTAGTACCGAAGTGGAAATAGACTCGTTATCTGGGATTGCGCGTCAAACTTAAAAACATACTCTACGCGACGCGCAGGAGTGAAACGAGCCGCATGCGAAAACCAAAACCACCTCTCCACAAATCAGAGCTGGTGGAAGCCCGGAAAGACGTTGAAACCTTCGGCAATCGCGACCCGAGCACACCTCTGCTGCGGATAGCAGCAGTGCAAAGGCGACCTCTGCCTTCGCGCAGAAGACGGCCCGCCCCGTTGAAGGAGACTTGAGCCCCGACATCGCAAGCCGTGGCACTCCCTTCTGATGCAGACAGCAGTAGTACTGTCCGAGAAGCAACAAAAAGGAATATGTGGTTTTTCGCAAAAAATGCCAAAAGCCACAGTAACGAAGCCCGCCATCGAGGGAGGCGTTGAACCTTCGACATCGGGAGTGGTGGCACGTCCCTCTGACGTAGCTAGCAAGAGCGACACAAAAGCGAATATTGGTTATTCCACAAAGGATGGAAAGACACGTCAAAGAAGCGCGCCGTCCAGGGAGTGACTGAAGTCTCGGCTTCGCTAACCCCAACAACCACACCTTCGCTAACATCAGAGCAAATGGTGGCAGCTGCGCCGCTGGGCAATTCTCGTCGAATCAATCCAAACTCCGTCATCCCCTTGGACGTGGTGACGACATCAGAGCAGGCAGAACCGGGCAGAGAAGTGGCGTGGCACGGATTTCGCGTGTTGACACATACGTCTCTGTTCGCTATCCCGAGAGAGTTCTTGGGGGTTATGAGGCAACGCGGCAGAGAATGGGATACGGGTTCGGAGTCCGGGATAGAGAGCGTACAGATAGACGTGATACCGATAAGAATGGCGACCGAGGAGGATGAGGTCAACCAGTTCGACGTCAGTTGGTGGTCGATTATGATGGAGAGGCCGTTCGACGAGTATTACGAAACGGATTGGACCCCCATAGAGCAAAGACAGCTAATATGGAGACGCGTGGGCGGGTACTGTACCGTTTTTTTTTTTTGTTATAATCATATCATCGACTAATTGGGGCGAGACGGGAAATCCCGTCCGATTTCAGGACGAGATTTCCCGTACCGATATTTATCGCGAAATCGTGATAGCTTGATATTATAAATCGTACACAGTATTTAATGTCATGTCGCTCTGGACGGGAAATCCGTCCGATTTCGGACGAGATTTCCGTGCCGATATTTATCGGCGAAATGGGATCGCTTGATATTGTAAATCGTAAAGTATTTAAATGTGTCATGTGCCTCTGAACGTACAGCGTTAAGATTTTCCTAATATTCGTTTCAAATCATGTTTTTAACATTTAAAGGACGAGAAGCGGGGGGGGGATGTTTTTTTAATATTTTTTTTAACATCGGGCAGAAGGGACGCATTAAAAATGTTTCAAACATATTTTTAATGCGGCCCTCTCCCGGTATTAAAAAAAAAGAAAAAATCTTTAAAAAGTCATCCCCCCCCATTAAATCCTTCAATGGAAGGAAGGGGAAATTTTTAATGATAATTTTTTTTCTTTTTTTCCCAACGTCGGAAAAAAGGACGCATTAGAAATGTTTCAAATAATATTTTTAATGCGTCCCCTCCCCGATGTGTAAAAAAAAGAAAAAAAAATTAAAAAAAATCATCCCCGTCCATCCGAACATCCTTACAAATGGAAGGAAGGAGAATTTTTAATGATAATTTTTTGCTTTTTCCCTAAACATCGGGAGAAGAGACGCATTAAAGATGTTTCGATTTTTTTTTAACATACGCAGGCGTGGAAAGGGAAGGGGGTGTTTTTTTAATGATTTTTTTTTCTTCTTTTTCTTTAACATTGGGAGTGGGGACGCATTAAAAAAAGGTTCAAATCATTTTGTTTTTAACGTTCGTAGGGGTGGAAGGGGAAGGGGGATGTTTTTTAATGATTTTTCCTTTTTTTTAAATTGGGAGTGAGAACGTATTAAAAATGATTCAAATCATATTTTTCACCGTTAGTTGGGGTGAGAAGGGGAAGGGGGATGATTTTTTAATGATTTTTTTTCTTTTTTTTAACATAAGTTGAGGGAACGCATTAAAAATGTTGAGGGAACGCATTAAAAATGAGTATTTTTAATGCGCTCCCTCTCCCGATGCTAAAAAATAAAAATAAAATAAAAAACATGCCCCGCCCCCTCGTATCCCTTCAAATGCAAGGAAGGGGGATTTTTAATATTTTTTTTTTGTTTTTCCCTTAAAAAACCGGGAAAAGAGACGCATTAAAAATATTTCAAATGATTTTTTTTTAACACTCGTTGGCGTGGAAGGGGAAGGGGCAAGTTTTTTAATGATTTTTTTCTTTTTTTTAACATTGGGAATGGGGACGCATTAAAAAAAGTTTCAAATCACTTTTTTTTTAACATTCGTGGGAGTGGAAGGGGAAGGGGGATGATTTTTTTTAATGACCGGTTTTTTTCTTTTTTTTAATTGGGAGTGGGAATGCATTAGAAAAGATTAAATCATATTTTGTTAACATTCGTTGGGTGAGAGGGGAAGGGGGATGATTTTTCAATGATTTTTTTTCTTTTTTTTATCATCAGGGGAAGGAACGCATTAAAAATGCGCCCCCTCTCCCTATGCTAAAAAAGAAAAAAAATTAAAAAAACATCCCCCGCCCCCTCACATCCCTTCAAAGGCAAGGAAGGAAAATTTTTAATGATACATTTTTCTTTTTCCCTAAACATCGGGAGAAGAAGCGCATTAAAAAATGTTTCAAACCAATTTTTTTTTAACATTCGAGGGCGGTGTGAGTGGGAGGGGGAAGGGTGGTTTTCTTTTTTTTAACATCGGGAGAGATGAATGCATTAAAAATGTTTTAAAATCACATTTTTTAACCATTCGTAGGGGTGGAAGGGGAAAGGGGATGATTTTTTTAAACGATATTTTTTTTTTCTTTTTTTTTGAAACATCGGGGGAGGGGACGCATTAAAAATGTTTCAAATTACTTTTTTTTAACATTCGTAGGGGTGGAAGGAGAAAGGGAATGATTTTTTATATGGTAATTTTTTTTGTGTTCGCAGAGGAATCAAATCGATCGAATTTCAGATATACGCCTAATGTTAAAAATATAGGAAAATTTAATGTATTGTATGTTTTTGATTAACGATAATTTTTTTTGTTAAAACAACTACTAAGAAGCTTAGTTTTGACCATGACATTTTAGTAATTTTAAGAGAATTATTTGAGTTAATATAAACAGAAAACTCGTTCCATTCATCAAACAACTAAAATGTTTCTTTAGTTCAACAAAATTATGTTAACTAAAAGAAATTCTTACTGTAACAATTAATTTATGTAAAGTCAAACAAAAATATTGTCACAACAACGCATTTGAGCTTAACAAAGTGATTTTGATTGATTCGACATTTTTCTTTCTCTACGTGCGTTATTACAGATACGACACACCCACTGACACTTGGCGGCAAAACATCTGGCAAGCAAACCTGGATGAGCAACGATTAACGATAACCAACGTGTCGGATACGGAAGATCTGATGGGTACCTCGCCTCACGATGCCGCGGAGATGCTGCAGCAATTAGCACTGTTATTCAGATCGTCTGCGTCTGCGTCGACCACGGACAGCGGATTAAGTGAAGCAGCGGGAACGCCGCGATCTTTACAACACGTTTTACAACACTTCAAGACACATCCACTAGGTGCTGCAAGACGCGGATCCTGGCCCGTTTACGGTGAACGGCCACAGCGAGTACCGACGTCGTCAGCGTCAACATCGTCATCCGTTCCGAGTAGGTCGCCACCTAGCCGCGGAAGAGATGATAAAACGGAGCAAACCTTGGAAGAATGCAAGGAGAGCTGGCAGCTTTGCAAGTCCCAGAAGTACCACAACCCGGAACCAGTAAGAAACCAGAAACGGAGGTCCTAACACCCACGAAACCTCTGGAAGAACGCGCCGACGATTCTGACCAGATGCCGAAGACACCAGAGGAAAAGAAGGAAGAGATTGAAGGTGAAGAACGCGCCGGCGATTCTGACCAAACGCCAAAGATACCAGAGGAAAAGAAGGAAGAGATTGAAAGTGAAGAACGCGCCGGCGATTTTGACCAGACGCCGAAGACACCAGAGGAAAAGAAGGAAGAGATTGAGGGTGAAGAACCCGCCGGCGATTTTGACCAGACGCCGAAGACACCAGAGGAAAAGAAGGAAGTGATTGAAGGTGAAGAACGCGCCGGCGATTTTGACCAGACGCCGAAGACAGCAGAGGAAAAGAAGGAAGAGATTGAAGGTGAAGAACGCGCCGGCGATTTTGACCAGATGCCGAAGACACAAGAGGAAAGAAGAAGAGATTGAAGGTGAAGAACGCGCCGGAGATTCTGACCAGATGCCGAAGACACCAGAGGAAAAGAAGGAAGAGATTGAGCGTGCCGTTTCCCCGTTAGAAAAGCGAGATGATACGCAGCCCGAAGCACAGCCAGAAGAACCTAAAAAGACGAAAGCGAAGCAACGTGATGGCGCCGCTAACTGGAAGTGTCCGGCATGATTCGATGAGAGATGGTACTAAAGAACCGAATCGCATCGGAAGCCTGCAGACCGAGAAAAAGAAATCACCCGTGAAATAGCCAAAAGATGGCTAACAAAAGGTAAATTAGAAAGAATATATAAGCTTTTTATACAGGGTCGTTAGATTGGTTTTTAAACATCTTGCAGAAACTTGCAGAGTAATCACTATAGAGACCGGATTATATGCAAGGAAAAACTGGAATATACGCGCATATATACAGTGAGGTCGTAAATGGTCCCCCCCTGATAAACTTTTGAATGGTATGAGATAGAGCAATGAAACAAAACCAAGTGAAATTAGAGATATATTTGTGATTTTTTGCCTATAAGATACGCACATGGCTTCTGATGTAAATAGAGGGCGTAGCTATCTTTAAAATTTTAAATGGGAAGTAATTACATTTAGGAGCTCATTTGGAAGATACTTCTATTACTTTTATGGCAATGCAAAAGTTTTAACGATTTTCGAAATTTTTACCAACTTATCAAGATTAATAATTGGAGTACATACGTTACTTTTTCGATAGCCTCGTATTCGCTTTTTGGATATAGTGTACAGAACCTGTAATTACAGTAATCTGTAAATAGACATCCACACACATGACACATACACTGACAGATAAGACACTTTGCTAAATTTTTGCAAAACGTCATATTGTAAAATATGTCATATTTTTACAGCAATCGCTTCCTAAGTCAATAAAACACAATATTTATACGAGGGCTATAGAAAGTAACGTAAGTATCGCAATTGTTAATCTTGGATAAGTTGGTAAAAATTTCGAAAATCGTAAAACTGTTTGCATTGCATAAAAGTAATAGAAATTATTTCCAAATAGCTTCTAATAAATTACTTCCCATTAAAATTTTAAAGATAGCTACGCCCTCTATTTTCATCAGAAGCCATGTGCGTATCTCTATAGGCAAAAATCACAAATTATCTCTAATTTCACTTGGTTTTTTGTTTCATTGCTCTATCTCATACATTCAAAAGTTATCAGGGGGGAGGGACCATTTACGACTCACTGTATATGCATCGATTTTTGAGAAAATATGGCATAAATTCTGGGCATATATGCAAAAAAAATTGCGATAATATGCAAAATTTTTATATAAAAAAATAAGAGCAGAAATTTAAACATATTAATTACTAACAAGAAATAACACATAAACTTCAGTCTCACAAATCTATTAATATTCAAAACACATGTACATTTCGTTAGCTAAGACTACAATCCTTCAGGTAATACAATGTATTGTCAACAAATCCTAGGGCTACAAAAATTAATCATCAGGACTTACTATTTCAATAAATCTAAATATTTCTAATTAAGGGGTGTTAAATCAGTATTGAGCAAGCTATTAATATATTTTTTCATATAAATAGCTTCTCACATATTAAGATTCTTACAATTTGAAGACTTAATTAAATCTAAATCATTAATTGAAAAAGCATGTCCTGTATTAACAAAATGATACGCCAAAGCGGATTTATCGGCTTTGTGATTCTTAATATGATATAAATGCTCTTTAAATCTAATCTCCGCGTTCCTCTTTGTTTGACCTATATATACTTCATTACAAACACCGCATTTGATCTTATAAAATCCCAGAACATTTTTTAAAATCAATAATTTCAATATTAAATTTTAATTTATTTCTTAAAGTATTAGAATTTTGAAAAATCGGACTAAGATTGTATTTTTTACACAAGTTTAATATCTGGTTTATTAAAGTTAAATCTGCAAAACTTTTTCTCAACTATTTTCTCTGGAATAAGTGTAGTTATATTTTTTAATAACCTCTTATTTTCTAACTTATTTTTAATTTTATCTATCACACTTTTCTTGTAACCATTAATTTCTGCTATATGATATATATATTTTAATTCCTTTTTTAAAATTATCTTCCGAAAGCGGTATGTTCAATAATCTAGTTATTAAGAAAAAGAATGTTGTGTATTTTGTTTATAGCTTGTATAAGATAAGTTTTGGATATAATTGTTTGTGTGTGTGGCTTTTCTATGTATATCAAAGTGGAATGTATTATCTTTAATCATAAGTAATAAATCAAGAAATGGTAAACTATGTTGATCCTCAATTTCAAACGTAAATTTTATTGACGGATACTTGATTATAATGAAATTAAGAAAAATATCTATACAAATCAAGTGGTTATTACAGCAAGAATATCATCTACATATCTAATCCCACAATTTAGGGAAAGAAGGAAATTTTACTTATAATATCTTTTTCAAAATAATTAGGAAGAGGTTTGGCTAAAAAAAGAGAGAGTGGGTTACCCATTGCAGTCCAAATGTTTTGTTTATAAAACTATTATTAAAGCTAAGATATTTTGTTCCAATACACAGTTTCGTTAATTTAATGTATTCAAGAATTTTATCAAAAGGCAACGTTGTTAAAATTAAGAAAGATTCAAGATTTTGCACAAGTTAATGTCAATAGGAACATTTGGAAACAGAGATGTTACGTCAAAAGATATTAATTTATCTCCAGAGGAAATTTGAAAATTGTAGAGTTTGTCTATAAGTTCTTTTGTGTTTTTTATGGAAAAATCTATTTCAAATTTAAATCAGTTAAACTCTTGTACTAACCATTTAGAAATTGCATAAGTGGGAGAGTCAATATTAGAAACAATAGGTCTTATGAATTCCTAGGTTTATGAACTTTTAGGTAAACAGTACATATGTGGTATCTTAGGATTATAATTTTAAGTTTAAAACTTAACCCCTTATTTATAAGATTACTACATTCTTTTAATACTTTAGTAACTACTCTCACATATCTACCTAAAGGATCTTTGGCTATTGTTTCATAAGGACCACTTTTTAACATGTCATTTACCTTCTATTTAATTAACTTAATTGCACAAAATTTTTTAACAACATATTTCCAAAATATATATTATAATTAAATGTTTTTCCAAATTGTGTAAAAGAAAGTTTTTTTGTCTTCTATCAGAATACATATGTTTCGAAATAGAAAAGCTTCTTTCAACATCCACAGATGTAATTGGTGCATTTTTTAACTTTGCAATACATTCTAAACTAAAATTAAAGTCGAAATCGTTTACTGTTTCACCTTCCAAAATTTTCTTAACTTTCTTCAATTTCAAATACCCCGCATTTTTATTTATCACTTTTCTAAATTTATCGTATATAGAATTATCTATTGTACCCTTAACCTTCTTACATAGCATATAAAATTCGTCTACTATTTCGACTGATTCCGAGAGCGACATCCCTTGCGTTTCTAGTTTACGAATGAAACTTGAAAAAAAGCTATAATTTTACTTAATATACAAAAGATTTTGTAGCAATGTTACTATCTTTTTACAGTTTTCTAGAGCAATGCAGCCAGTAGTGATTTCAAAAATTACATTTTTTATTCCTACAAAATTGCAGTCTCTAACCATGTATCCCATCTCGTAATAATCAGTTCAGGAGGCAACTTAACACCGGGAAGTCGCTCCCTATAAAATTGGATTCGTATAGGTGCTTTTAAAGATACTTTTTTGACATTGCTAATTAAATCATTAAATCAAAGGGAATTGATCCCTAATATCTTCGGTTACACGATTGAACCAATGAGCTAAACAAGTGATATGAATAATCCCAGGTAGCACACAATATTTATAAAATATCTATTTTATATTTTACAAATATTATATGTATGAGAAATATTTCCAACATAAACAACACATTTATATAATATTTGTTTATAACTGTGCATATATATTTAAAAATCATATTTATTATACATGGAAACAATATTTATATCACACATTCCAAACCCAAAGTTAACATTCAACATATAAGCAATATTTATAAAATATTGCGAGTTTAATATTGATTGCAAAATATTTTTTGAATATTTATTTTATAATCGTTTTCGAATATCTTATTTTGGTTTTACGAAAATATTTATTTAATATTATTTTATATGGGAAATATAATCATGTATAGCACACAATATTTATACAACATGAATTTAATATTTAACAACTATTATATCTACATACATGATAAATATTATCAGGTTTTACTTAACCAACAAAAGTAGTGTTTTGTTATACTTTGGGATATTCATGTAAAAAACAAAGCACAAGATTGGTTGGTCATAATTTCGGTTATCTATTAAAAAATTTTAATTTAATGGCTTCTAACAGCATTTTAATCGAATATCTTAAACATTTATATATAATTCGTGTTCGTAATATTGAAAGAATTAATAATATATTTTTAAGTAGAAATACGCATGTACAAAATATACTCTATTTTAACAAAAATTAATATCTTTCTCTTATTATTTTAATTTGTATTTGAAACTATTAAATTACTGGCTTTAGGTTTACAAATTTTTCATCTGCGGTTGTCGCAATCCACTTGCTGTTTGTGAGTCACGTGAGTTAGTGCATATATCGTATCGTTAAACAAGCGACAAGCACGTGTGCATCATGTGAGTGGTGAGTGGAGTCATTAGCAGTGGTGTGTAGTTTTGTGGTCCATGATTGTGGTTATAAGAACAGAAGTCGTGAATAAACACGATTGCGCTGGTTAATTGACAACTGGTAAGTGTCGTTAATTTTATAACTAGGTTAGAACTGTTACAAGCAGGTGTACTGCTTGTTTACAAAATAATGTTCAGGATGAGAGGTATGTCGCCCTCGAAATTGTCATAAGTATCATTTGGTCAAACACACACTTAAAAATTTGAAAATTAGGCAGCCTACAGAATGGAGAATTGCATAACAAATATCAAAAATATCGGGTGAACATTATGGTGATATTGCCAAATATTAGCAAAACAGTAATTGATGTAAGAGGAATGGTTACACGATGCGTACATTTAACAAGTTTTTTGTAGTAAAGATGACAGAAGGATGAACAACGAGAATGAGACGAATGCTGTTATGACAGCGTTGATACAGTAGGCAAGGCTTTTTTAAAAGAGACAATAATTGCAATAATTATATACATACATTTTGTATTTTTTATTTAAATTTTGTTTCCTTAATACAATAGTTGCATAAAAACTTCATCAAGGTTTAAAAATACTGCCAAAAATTATATAACTGTGAATATTTCGATTTTAGCTATCAGCGGTCTAGTTCTACGAGCACCCCAGTTTTAGTGGTAAGTTGTACAGTATATGAGTAGTAAGATGTTTTTATACAAAAGTTGATGTGTTGCAGATGTCTTTGAGGCGATTGTGGTATGATATTTGCTGATAAAACAAGTCCAATTGTTGTATTAAAATTAATCCAGTTGCCACAAGATGAGATCGACATACGAGGTACCGGATGAGTCATTAAAAAGACAGATCATTTACTAGGCGCAATCAAATCTTGTATATTCTAAGTAATGTGCATTTGAATTATTTATCTTTGAAATAAAAAATTTAGCACACGTTTTTGTTTGTAGAAGTATGCCGTCAGCATTAACCCTTTTTTTGTATATGTATGTTGTTAATATGTAGATATGTTGAGAATTACTGGTTATTTTGTGTTGCTTTTAAATTATTGTTAATCCTATTTTTTATTTGCAGTAGCAACCTCTCATTACCGGAATTATATTGACAAAAAAAAGTTCATATGTAATATTTTATGTTTCTCGATTATCAGGATTTTCATTATCCGGACCTGTTAGCCTTCTTTTAGTCCGGATACTGGAGGTTCTATGTACATAGGAATGGTGTTGTGACATAATCTCATATGTAATTTTTTAAGTTTTACAGCAATAATTAGAAAGTGTTTTTGCGTCAACATCCTAACTGAAATCACACTCGATTCCAAATTGTTTCCTATTCGATTTGAGATCAGATTTGAGTTCTGATATTTAAATCCAATGCTTTAATTATTGTTGCAAATGGAAATCATATAGCAGATACTTTCACGAGACCATCCACATGTATATGATTAGCATATTAAAGCAACATAAGAAAACCGGAGTATTTCTCAATATGCTCTATATATTAATTACAATATTTTCGAAATAAAAAAATCTGTCATTTCCTATATGGAATATATATTTGGAAAATATTTCTAGCCTATGTAAGAAATAAATAATATACTACATATGTATTGGATAATATGCGGAAATTATTTAGTTAGCAATATTTATGAAATAAAAAAAATCTGTCACTTCCTATAATAAATATATATTGGCAAAAAAATATTTTACTAATATTGTGGTGCTACAGTGGGTCCTTACTGTAATGTTCGTTTTGTGGATGTTTTATATTTCTTTTGTATATTTTGTTTCTATGATTGATTTCTCTTAGTAATTTTTATCTTATCAAAGGGCAGTCGTCTCTTCTCTTAATTCTTTTCTCGTTTTGTTTTGCTCTATTATTTGGTTGGCAGTAGAGTTGATAAAATGTTCGAAGGATGTTACTTCTGTTTTCATCTATTTTGTTTATTTCTGTTGTTATGTTTTGGTAGTTGGTTGTAATTGTTTTGAAATATTTATATTCCCTTATTGGTTTTGTCGTTTCCACCGTTGTTCTCACTACATAGTGATCTGATATATCTGTTGGGATTATTTTCATTTTAACTTTCTTTATGTTTGTTACGACGTGGTCTAAGATGGTGTGGTTGTCATTGGCATTTCTTCTAGTGAGTATTCTTGATTTTTTGTTAACAATCTTTATATTATTTTCCTTAAAGATGTTCTCCGTATTCTGGTTGTCATATTGTCTTGAATTGCTATATTTATGTTAAAGTCTCCCATTATTATGTGTTTTCTATTTTTACTTAGGATATTGTTTTTTAATACAGATTCTAATGTTTTGAAAGGAATTTGTGGGGGTTTATAGATCAACGTTACTGTAATATCCTTTTCTATTATTATTGTTAATATTTCAATCTTGCTTATTGTTTTGTTCAATAGTACTGTATAGTTTATGTTTGGTTTTAATATACATGGCTATACACGCCTCCTCTGCTTTCTCCAGAATTATGTTCTGCGTGTCAATTGTGAAATTTTACATGGTGTTCTGCAGGTGTTATCATGTTTCGGCAATGCTATACATTCAGGGTGGTTTTCCTAATGTATGGTATTGTATGTAATTCTGAGGTTTTATTTTTTATACCTCCTATGTTTTGTATGTATATGGTATACATTTTGACTAGTATTTGTTTTTTTTTTGTTTTTTTTATTCTAATTTCTTTAGGTCTGAATGATTTGTTATCTTTATTTTTTTACTTGTTTCGGACTTCCTTAGTATATTACAGGGTTTTCCACGGAACTGGCTGGTTAGAAGTTTTCCGGCTTAAACGAAATCCTCCACAGTTTTAAAAAATTAGGGTTTGCAACAAATCGTGCACTTACTTTCTTTATAAAAATATTTTCACCTTTTTTGCACTTCCGGTAAACGGAAGTCGCCACGAACTTTGTTATTTTAAATGGAACACCTATATATTATTATATTTTTTGAATTTACCATAAAATTCTATGACGATTACCATTAGGTATCTTATACCTATCTTCAAACTGTTTCTAAGATATTACGGATTTTTGTCAAAAATTTGACATTTACATTGTTGTATGTAAATTGATTAATTCTCAATTGATTTAAGTGTCAGAAATCTCCTACTTTGAAAATCAACAAGTACTAACATTGTTTTACCCAAAACGTAGAAAAAAAAATTCAGTGACATTATAACAGGTGTTTAAAAATTAGTGACATATCCAAGAATTTTGAATGTTGCAAAACTTAATTTTTCAAATAGAACACCCTGTACATTTTTCTATTTTTGGATGTACAATTAAATTCTATGCCGATTTGTTGTGCATTCCCATACCCATCTTCAGTAGTTTTCTTTTAAATTACTCGTTTTGTTTATTACCGCTTTCAAATGGCCGAATAATTTCTATCTGGTGGGCCATGACATTAACATCACAACAATGTATTATTATTAGCAGATTATTATTATAATCATTGTTTGTTACACGTCTGCGTGTTCAGATTAATGAATATTATTGTGGAACTTATGAATTTAGATAATGAAAAATATTGAAGAGCTTATTTTAACCTGGATACTTTAAGTTTATTTTACATATCACTGAGAATGCAGGATGAACTTATAGAGAAATATACGTAATTATAGGAATTTATTTTCGGCTAATATATCTGATAAAATTCAGAAAAACTTTGAAATAATACATTACACAGATTACACACTGTACGCAAACTTTCGGTACTACCAAGCAAGATTTAATGATCGTGTGACGAGAACGTTTGATGAATTAGACCCAGTTGAAAGTGAGAAAGAAGTATAAGGCGACACATTAAGACGTCGAATAATAAAATGCTTGACCGTAAACGGAATTAAACATTGAGCATATTTTTTTTTTTGATGCTCTATGTCAATGGTTCACGTTTATGCTGCTTGTAAATTGCATTTGTTAAGTATGCATGTATCTAAATATTCTTCATAAAAACCTTTATGATTTGAAAATACTTTAATATACCAAAAACTTTAAAAACATTTGTCTGACAAGCACAATACGTTTTAGTGGAAACAATTTTTGTTATGTTGTCGTCGTTATCGTTTAATGCCATTTCCCTTGATTTGAAACCAAGCTATTAAGAGAAATCATTTCAAAATTTTCTGGAATTCCTTTAGATATATTAACAACCAAATAAATTCCTTTAATTACATTGAATTCTCTATAAGTTCTTCCTGCATTCTCAGTGAATCTAAAATAAATTTATAGTATCTAGGTTAGAATAAGCTCCTGCCAATATTTTCATTATCTAATTCATAAGTTTCACACAATAATATTCATCGATCTGAACACGCGACGTGTAACAAACAATGATTATAACAATAATACTTACTAATAATAATAATTGTTGTTGATGTAATGTCATGGCCCACCAGATAGAAATTAATCGGCCATTTGAAAGGGTAATAAAACAAAACGAGTAATTTAAAAGAAAAACTACTGAAGATGGGTATAGGAATGCTACAGCAAATCGGAAATAAAAGTAATTGTATATCCAAAAATAGAAAAATGTACAGGGTGTTCTATTTGAAAAAATTAAGTTTTGAACATTCAAAATTCTTGGATATGTCACTAATTGTTAAACACCCCTGTAAATGTCACTGAATTTTCTCTAACGTTTGAAAACAATGTTAGTACTTGTTATTTCAAAGTCGGAGATTTCAGACACTTAAAATCAAGTGAGAATGTAATCAATTACATACACAATGTAAATGTCCAAAAATTTTAACAAAACGTAATATCTTAGAAACAGTTGAAGAGGTATAAGATACCCTAATGGTAATCGTCATAGAATTTTATGGTAAATTCAAAATATAATAATATATAGCTGGTTCATTTAAGATAACAAAGTCGTGGCGACTTTCGGTAACCGGAAATGCAAAAAGGTAAAAATATTTTAGAAAGAAATAAGTGCCAATTGTTGGCAAACCCCAATTTTTTAACACTGTGGAATTTCGTTAAGCCGCAAACTTCTAACCAGCCAGTTCCGTGGAAAACCCTCTATATTCCGTCCCTAGCCCTACATATTTAAAATCTTGTTTCTTTTAGTTGCCCTGCTTCTGAAGAATAGCAGTTTGTCTTTTGTTAGATGTTCGTTTATATAAATATCAGCTCCTTTCCTTTAGTTGACAATCTTTTGCTGTGATTCTGCCGATAAAGTGTGCAATCGGGCTTAATTATGATTTTGTTTGGCTTCAAGAATCAACCTCAATTTTTTTTTTTCTTTAGCTCAATATGGCGATATGTTGCCACTGGTAATACTTCTTGTAAAATCTTAATAACTTACAACCCGTATGAAATGCTGTTCCTTATTATATTATATTCATTATTATTAAAAACAAGGATGCAAATATGTAATTACATAATACATTTCAAGCAATGGGTGCAGTTCCGCCACCAACCGGACACCAAACAAAACGCCGACAAACCCGCCCCATTTTCCTAGAACATAGGCGACCCGTTTGGGGAGGCACGAAGACGAAGACGAGCCGTATGATGCGCGTAGCGGAGAGCCTCGCCAAAGACCTCGAGGAAAAGGCGAAAGCCGAACGTTGAGGCAGCGACTCTAACCAGAAAAGCCGATAACAGAAAGGCCAAGTGGCTTATGGGAGCGGACGACCCTTACGGCTCACAGTTCCTCACTAGTTTGTGGCGTCCGCTCAAACAAAAAGCCGGATCACCGTCGGAAGATGCTATGCTGAAGCGCCACCATAGAATGCAGGAATTACAAACGGAGAAATCGTCGACACGATCTGACGAAGCTTCGCCCAGGATAATGCGAAAAGATTTGGGAATCGTGGTGAAAGACGCGGCCAAGAGGCGGCACACATTGGCCGAGTATGGAAAACACATCAGAAAGCATGGCATGAAGCGGACGACGAGCATCAGCTACAACCAGCGACCTAAGCGCCGCGCAGCATCTTAAAACGGGCGAAAAGAGAACAACAGCAGTTGGAGGAGGCGCGAGCTTTAGACCCAAAACAAGAAGAATCCGAACGAAAACAATCGGTTCAGGGAATTCCAAGGGGAAGACCCCGAAGACGCCAAACGCTGGAGATTCCCGTGATCCGGAAGAAGAGGAGAGGGCGCTGAAGAGGCGCGTAGAGAAACAGCAGGCGTTGGAGAAACGCGAGGCCGCTAAAGAAGAAGACGAATTCTATTCAGGACCATACGAAAACCGACACTTTTAGCAGGAACGCAAGCAAAGCGGAGAGCTCCTAGGTAGCACAACAATATTTATAAATATCTATTTTAATAATTTACAAATATTATAGTAGAAAAATATTCCAACAATAAACAACACATTTATATAATATTTGTTTATAAATATTGACAAAAAATTCATAATGTAATATTTTTATGTCTCCGCATTATCAGTATTTTCCCTTATCCAGACCATGTAACCTTCAATTAGTCTCAGATACTTGAGGTTCTACTGTACATATGAATGGTGTTGTGACAAAATCTCCTATGTAATTTTTTTTAAGTTTTACAGCAATAATTAGAAAGTGTTTATTAGCGTCAACATCTTAACTGAAATCACACTCGATTCCAAATTGTTTCCTATTCGATTTCGAGAATCAGATTTGAGTTCTGATATTTAAATCAATGCTATAATAATTATTGTTGCAAATGGAAAATCATATAGCAGACACTTTCACGAGACCACAATATTAAAGCATGATAGAGCATATTGAGAAAACCAGTATTTCTCAATATGCTCTATATATTAATTACAATATTTTCGAAATAAAAAAAAATCTGTCATTCCCTATATGAATATATATTTGAAAAAATATTATACCTATATAAGAAATAATATATACTACATATGTATTGGATAATATGACGAGAATATTAGTTGGCAATATTTATGAAATAAAAAAAAATCTGTCACTTCTATATAAAATATAACGTGTGTATAATTGTCGCAGAAGCTACACTAGCGACATACTTCGTTCGTTCTGATCGAAAATCTAAATGTAAAATAATTGTACTATGCTTAATAAGTCTTCACGAGATTATTGAAGTCGTTTTTTAGTTCTTAATAAGCGCTTGTGTTCGTTATTTGTCGGTAACAATAGCTACAATTTGAAATTTAGACGAGTTCTTATTCCTGTTTTTCGTAAACAGTTTCTTTTGATTTTAGGGCCGGTTTCAAATTTCTTCATAAGCCCTCTCATAAAACACATTTGGCAACATGTAGACAATGACCTTTGTATTCTAATTTATTTCGATCAAAACCATTACTGCAATTTTGACATTAATCTGAAGTTCAAATTTTATGCAAGTCTGCTCTTTTCGTGATTACTCGTGTTCTCCTGATTGTTTTCTGTTTCAGATTTTATCGTTCTTCATTATTGTTGTTTATTACAATGGTTTTTACATTTAATGAATATCCCGATATGTATAGGTAACCTTTTGTAATGGAATGGTAACAGGCA
>RXPK01001758.1:0-92260 GCA_004143645.1 Protaetia brevitarsis
ATGACAAAATAATTTAGCTAGCTCAGCGTTAAAATTTAAAAGGGCGGCAAAAGGAACAAATAACCTCAGGTTATTTTCAGAATTGACTAATCATGAAAACAAAATGTGGGCGAAAATAAATTGGACTTTCTTTTAAAATCCCCAAGATTGAAATGGTTGATTCAAAAATAAAAGAACTGTAATTTTAAAATGACATTTATATATATTCATTAATTTTATAGTATAAAAAAAAAAAAACATTTGATTACAATTAACAGGGGTAAAAAAACCATGGACTGAAAGTCCTGGATTAAAACAAACCCTGCGTGAATCTAATAACTACGAGAGGACAATTTAAAATCCTCTAACAAACAAAATGGAAGATTTGTTCTAGAAGGAAAATCTTAAATCACAAAAAATCCACGTGGTCTCAAAAAAAAACAAAGCAAACTAAAATTAACTTTAATCACACGTGGAGAAACAAATAAGATCAAAATGAAATTTAAATTCAAGCTCTAAGCTCCTCTTCACCTACCCCGAGGTGATAAAACTACAATTAATTTGAAAACTAACAAAAAAAACGGAAAATTTACACTCCAACGCGGAAACTTCTAGAAACAAATTATTAACGGGCCTTACATATAAATTGTGCACAACAATATAACACCAATTAATAAAAACTGAGTTGTCTGAATGATGATCAAAATAACAAAATTATCGAACAAATCTTTATAATGGAAAGATTGCAAAATGGGTGCAATGAACTAAAATTTACACATACTTACGCGACATCAATTCAGTAACTGCCCTCAAAGAGGCCCTACAACGCGTACAAATATAAAATTTACAATTGCGCGCGCTGCAACAAACGCAAAAGATCATCGAAGATACCTTTTAAGAAGGAAATACTATAAGATAAACAAATGCTAACCATATTAAAGAATGAAAATAAAATAAATGACTGAACAATAAAATACTTAAATTCATCAAACAAATCTATATACAAAAACTTACTTAAAAACAAAATAAAACAAATTAACTTCTGTGAATTTTGCGCGCGGCATAGCCAAAGCTTGATCTTTCGAAAAATAAACATAAAAGAGTTCCAAAACAACCGGACTGCCCAATACCCATAGCAGTACACTATACAACTATTTTATATTCACTGAAGTTTGTATTGATTTGCACGGTAATTGCGGGTGGCATTATTGGCATTGTACCAAACTACAATTATACGCAGCACGAGACACAATACATCAATTGAAATGATTGTCTTATATGTATATACTGTTACGCTACACAGTAGCATACAGCCCGGATTAAAAAAAAATAAATTTTAAAAGAAATACATTAATTGAATTGAAAAAAATCAAGTTTTATATATGCCAGTGTCATCTATTTTTTATAACTTTGATTTAGAAGTGTTCTATCTCACCAGCCAGATGGCATGCAAGGCATGAAATTTCCGATCGAGGGGCGGTGACATAAAAAAAATATTGAATGGCTCGTTAAATCTCTTATATTTAACTCAGTACGCATAGAGATGTGGTGGGATGATGTTGTCAATTGTGCTCTCCCTCAAATTTAATGTTTAAGACCAGTTTAAATGATGTGTTAGGCATGATAATGTCGTGTCTTAATCGTGTTCAATCCCTTATGTGTAAATGAAACATTTAAGTGCGAATAAAAGTGATTTTATTTACTTAAATCAAATTCAAAATGTGACTTGTTTAATATCAGACATAAATCTATGGATAATAATCTCAGGTAAGTCCGTGAGTTCGTTTAATTAATAACACTAAAGTTTCATTAAGTGATTCCACCTTTTGCATTCAAATTCATAGTTTCTTACTTAAATACGTTTGAAATAAATTTTAAAAAATCCCGCGTTTCTGACCGTTCAATGGAGTTATATTAGATTTGAATAAAGGTGTGAAACAGAGTAGCCAACCTTGATGGTAAATCACTGGATATTGGTTCGTAACGTAAAAAAACAAATACTTATAAACCTAATTACACAAATTTCCCCAAAATAACTGGAGACCGCTTAGCTATGTTACAAACGATTTTCTAACCTCAAATTCAGCCAGAACGGATTAATATAAAAATTTCTATAAGTATAATTGAATTTTGATTAGAATTGAAATAATACGTTATTTTTTTAGGTAGATTTGACGTGGAGTACCTTTTTACAGACCGAAACTTGCGATCATCGGTGGTCAGGACTGTACAGGTCGGATATGGCCCTCGTAACTCGTAGATCCATCAGGTCAGAGAGGATGGGTCGCTCAGGACAGAACATTACTCGGAAAATCGTCGTTGAAGAAAATTACCCAAAAATCGTGTGTAATTTGGAATAAAATTTATGTGAAAACTTTGTTTAACAATTAACAATTATTTTTTAGGTCGTAATTTGGAATAAAATTGGATTTTATCGAAATAACCGTTAAATTTTTACGAGAACAAACTGTGATATGTCTGCCTCGAACGAGGTTCGGTTATTGAATGGTTCGAATTGAAAATGTTTTTAACTGACTTGCAGCGATTGTCTCCAAGCAAGGAGTCCAACTGTCTTAAGTGAAAGTCCGTTAATACAACCAAAAATGAGAAGCCTCCATTTGTTTTACATATGAGAATGGCCATGTGATCGACAGGATTGTCAGATCTTCAACGATGTGAAAATAAATAAAATTACAAAATCTGGAATCACCTTACACTTTTTATATAACAAAGGTATGAGTCTCTGAATTATGAGAAAAATACATTTTAAATTTTTAAATGCTTATTACTATAAAAAAACAACAATCTTAAAATTCATTACTATGCCCCCAAAAGGTAGGCAACCATTTATACACATAGAATTGTTACAGATCCAATTTCCAGCAATTCCATGTCGTCTGTTGACATATCAAGCAATTGGACTGCCAATGCATATAAAAACATTATTAAACAAAAATTAACAGAAATAAATACTCTGTAAAAGAAATAAAACTGTTCACTCGAATTAAAGGTGGATCCAAATTTGATCTGTCAATATCTATTGTAATGATATACTATACAAATTCTAATATTCATTTTCGATATGTAGGTGTATCACTGCTGATCATCTCGCTTCCTGAAGGGAAAATTCTAAAGGAAAAAGCCTCGAAAGCCTTGCCAAATGCAGAGATTACCTACATCACCTGGACATCGTCTAGCTGTCTGCTGCTACATATTATATCTTTTTTTTTTATATCTAATAAGTTTTAAAATATACTTAAGTAAAATAGTGACATTCCCTTTTTAAATAATAGTAGAATATTAAATACTCTCTCCATAACAATACACATACATCCAAACGTCTACGTGACTTTTCGGAGGTTGATGTTTAATTACAGATCTAATAAATCTTGGGATGGATAAGATTATATACGCGTTTCTATGAAATATTCTGATGTAATTGATCGTGACAACTGTCAATTATATACACAGCGTGTTAACTAAATTAGCAATTCAAAATATAAATCCTGGATATAAGATAGAAGATTTATCACGGTTAAGAACTTAATAAAGAAGATCGCCACGTGCTTTCGTGAATATCCACACACCTTGTATATTATTAAGCGTATATAAAATGTGCATATTAAAGCTGTCAGACGACTTTTCGACCTGTAAATGCGCCATGCGATTCCGTAGAAATAAATTAGGTAAATAAATAATCCCGAAAGAGGATTTCAAAGTAAAACAAGCCGGCTCCCTAATAATTTTTATTTTCCGCCTCGTTTCCTGCCTGTGAAAAACGAGGCTATTTTCCCGGACTGTTTTCATCTTATTTCCCGAACAAACAAAATCCAACAGGTTATCTGCTCCAACGGTTAAAACGGATTTGCGAGTACACATTACATTATTAAATTACGGAGAAAGAAATATGATTTTTCAAATTACAATATTTTGCTTTCCGTTGTTTCCGGATGTTAAAGAAACGAAATCAAACTTTGGTAAAAGTTAAATTGTCTGTTATAGCGAGATATGGAAATTCCATCTCATAAATATAGGCATTGCTAACTTCAAATAAAAAAACACGCGGAATTTTTTTTTTATACGTTGTTATTAAATAGACAATATAGCGTACATGAAAGCTCAACGGGTCATGACTTAAATTAGTTTATCACTATGCTCCTTGCTCAATTTTCTTCACCATTTTCCTTCATTGAATTTTTATTTGTGTAGTTTGGCGATAACCTTTTATTTCTATCAATTTTCTTGTTACTCTCTCCTAATATGCGACACGTTCATTCGATATCTTTACTTTATCTATTTGGTATCTCTTGTATATTCTGTTAACACAATAATTCCGTTTCGTTGTCATTTGCCGTGTCTTTTTTGCTTGATTTGTTTCAACTCTTGTCCTTTCCCGTGGTTCAATTTCCTGCCAGTATTATCATAATATTTTCCTGCGGCGTTTTCATTAGTAGCTTTTTGCTTTTACTTCCACTGCCTACTTATCCCATTCGCGATGCTTCTTAATTCTTTTTCGATAAATCTTTCTTCTACTGTTAAATTGTCATCAAAGTATTTCTTTGTCCCTTTCAATTTTTTTTTTAAACAATTGTAACTCCAATATTTAAAAAGGGTGATAAACTAAAACCGGAGAACTACAGGCCGATATGTCTATTATCGACTCTAAATAAGATCCCTGAAAAAAGTTTGCAAATACAGATGAGCAACTATTTACTAGATAATAATATAATACATCAAAGACAATACGCTTTCCAGAAAAAAATCAGGCACGACATGGGCGGTAAATGATTGGATCAATTCAATAAAAGCAAAGGTAGCGCAAGGGAATATAGCAACTGCACTCTTTATAGATATGAGAAAGGCATTTGATACAGTGTCAAAGATAAAACTTGTCGAAAAGTTGGAAAAAAATAGGAATGGATCATATAGGGAAACAATTAATGAAAACCTATCTGTCTGAAAGACCACAGGCGATAAAAATAGGAAAAACACAAACGTAAACAATTATGCGCGAAATATGGGATACTTCAAGGTGGAAACTAAGCGCCAGTATTATATATCACTACACAAATGATAATTTCAGATTTAAGCATTACTGGTGAAATATATACATACGCCGACGATATATGTGTAATATACTCCAACAAATACGAAAATTAAATACAAAACCAAATCAATAACGATATAGAAAAATTGGAAGCATGGTTTAACGACAACTTATTAACAATAAATTAAGAGAAAACAGAGTACATGGTCTTCACAAGCAATAGAAGACATCATTGAATTAGTGAAACTGTGCTTATCCACAACATACTTTTTGTATGAAGGAAAATACTACGAGCAGAAGAACGGCACAGCAATGGGAAGTCCTTTATCACCTGTAATAGCCAACTTGTTTATGGAAGCATTTGAAGAAGAAGCCCTAAGTTCCAGCGATATGAAACCCAAGTGTTGGCTGCGATATGTCGACGATACTTTTGTAATATGGCAACACGGAGAAGAAAAACTACAACAGTTCTTGGAACACATAAACTCACAAGCACCCAGCCATCAGGTTACCATGGAGAAAGAACAAAATGGAACTCTCCCTTTCCTGGATGTTATGGTCAAGAAAACAAAAGAGGGAATGCTGCAGCACGCAGTATTTAGAAAGAAGACGCACACCGATAGATATCTGCATGCAAGATCTCACCATCATCCGATGCAGAAGAAGACATTAATACAGACTTTGCTATCCAGAGCCGAAAACCATCAGTGACGAACAACATCTTACCAGTGAAAAGATACATTTGGAGAAAGCACTAAAGAAGAATGGTACACTGACATCGACATAAGGAGAGCCACTAAGAAGAAGACGACACTGGAGAAACTACAGAACTACGAAGAGGGATGGTGTGTTTACCTTACATAGCAGGAGTCACCGAAAAAGTAGGCCGAATTTTGAAGAAACGTAACGTACAAGTACGCTTCGGGACTGCAACGTCGATCCAGCAGTATCTACCGACCGCAAAGGATAAGATACCCAAGGGGCGCACAGAAGGTATCTACAAGATAACATGCCAATGCGGACAGTGCTATAAGAATAAAAGAACATGAGAGGGACGCATGATTAAGAAGGACCGAGCAATCAGCGGTGGCAGAACACATGCACGACACCGGACACAAAATGGATTTCAAAATGTAAAGTAATAACTACCACCAAGAACTACGGGAAAAGACTCATCAGGAAGCCATAGAAATAGAAAGAATAAAACCGTTAACAGAGAAGAAAGGTACCACCTTAGCAACACGTGGAAGAGCCTACTACGAACCGTCACGGTCAATGGAGCGGAAACTACACGGTTGGATGCACCAGGGGCATATATAAGAAGAATGTCGGACCATGGAGAATCAGTTCAGTTATCCTGAAGAAGCTGTCAGTTTGAACAGCGAAACGTCGAGCGAAAGCTTTGACACACGGCGAAACCCGCAAGAAGCTGTTAGTTATAGTTACACCGGCCGTGAAAGTCTACGCAGTGTTATTATCTTACCTCCTCTATTAATTGGAAGTTTACTAAAGCAATTTTCAGCAAAGCTTTACAAAAAACAAAATATTTATTTCGTTGACATTAATTTCAGAGTGACGTTTTGTTCTGGTTCGACCTGTCTCGTTATTAACAATATCCCAGACTGCTTTATCTAAGTTATTAGAGTTAATTATGTGGTGACGATTATATTCACGTTTACTCTCAATTAATAAAGAATTATATTTTAGTTTTTGAGTATTGTAGCTAAGTTTATTAAAATCGGTATTTGATAAACATATGGAGCGATACAACTAAAAGAAACCTAGACAGATTACAGAGACAGCAAAACAGAATATTAAAGCTAATATACTTTATGGATAAAAGAACACCGACAACAGAAATATATGAAATAACAAAAGAACTTAATATAAAGCAAATAATTAAACAACAAAGCTTACTATTCATACATAAAATAGAGAACCAATTAATTAAAACTAACCAGAAACTAAGGAGTAATACAGAAATACACACACATGAGACAAGAAGACACTCTCACCTACGAATTGAAAAGACCATCTGCAACAGATGCACAACAATACCAACTACAGAATCCATAACACTATATAATAAGTTTGCCAAAAGAAATAAAAACATTAAACCACACAAGATACAAAAAAAAAAACCATTAAAACAATAATTCAACAGCAACATACATAAAAAATAAGTAGTGGAATCACCAAGAATGTCTTTGATACCAGTAGCTCGGGACGAGACAGGGGTCTCACCATCTCGTGACGAAGATAGGGGAAGAGGAAATGCAGCACGCCGACGAGGCATACTATGTATATATTTATTATATGTATATATTATTTTTATATAGCGTTCTAAATAAATACTTTGCTTTAAATTTACTTTCCGCCTTCATTATTTCCTGTTTTGCTTCGAATGTTCCGCTCAACTCAGACCCAGCCCGCCTCGACCTCTGGCTGCGTCTAGCCGTGTTTTGTCCTACCGATTCGCTATCCTCAAGCTGTACGTCATAACTCTGAGCTACTTTATTTATTTTACCTTTATGCCTATAGCAAAATACTCGAATATGTATATTTTTACCATTAATTTGGAATTAAAATTGTTATTATTCTACTTCTGTACTTGTTTTTATCTTTGTTCTTCCCTTCAATCTATCGCCCCACTCTCACACTCGTTGTTTCGTTGTACCGTTATATTGAATCATTCGTAAACTCCCAAATATCGACACACGTCTGGACTTCACTATCCACAAAGCAGAAGGCCCTGTAGCATTCTTTTTCTTAGATTCAATAAAATTTGTGCAGAAAGGATTTCTTTTTCTGGAACAAAGAATTGAGGTGTAAGCAAAGATTCAATCTTTTTTTGGCAGGACACCTGTGTATTTAGCACTAAACACATCCCACTATCCTTATTTCTTTGCCGCTCTCAAGACTTCATTTCCGATTCTATTACGTCGAGTGTCCATACATCTGTTTAAATGGAAAGGGTCCGCATACCCCATTAGCTTTGACGTAAACCAACTTTTTCTTCTTCCACAGAAGCTTTTGAAGTGGGTTAACGAGGGTTGATTATGTTATAGATGTAGAGAGTATCAAGCAAAAAGGCGCGATGTATCTGATTATCCCTACTTTTTTTCTGCTACATCGTCGACGTTAATCTCTCAGAATATTTAAAATATGCTGTTTAAGATTTACAGATTATTGGGTAATGAAGACTACCCTTTTACTTGCTTCTAATTTTTCGCAGAAAATTAGTTCTTTTTATGACAAATAGGTATTCTAAAAATATAATCCTTTAAATTCATTGAAATACATTAATTGATTGATTAAAGATACTTCCAGAAATATTGTAATGGCTAGAATTTAAAGGCTCTAAATTGGAATTTATTAAAAGGTGTTTTTATAAATTTCCCTGCTTCTAAAACAATTTAATTGTGTATAACAGTTTACATTCTTAATTAATTTTACATTGTCTACTTTATGGTTAGCTTCAATCACTAGATTTACCGAATTCTCTAAATTTAAGATAAGTCACAGCTTTTTTTTAAATAATGTAGAATATTGTGACTGTCACAATATGGCGGTTGTTGTTAATCATATTTTCTACTTTATTTTAAATTTAAATTAATCTCAGTGTTTTTGCTGAATTTTTTTAACTTTTAACACATGTTTTTTGCAACGAACTTGGATTGTTCTTTTAGTCTGCTCAACGTATATTTAATCACAAACTTTATAACTTTCTATAAATCTTTGATTTGGCTAATGTATCTATTCATTCTTTAGGATTTCCTAAAATACGTTTACTGTTATTTATTTGTTAAGCAAGAGCTATATTCTAATTTGAATTGAGAGAAGATCTTTTGAGGGTTTTAAAAAAATGCCATTTTATCCATTTACTCAAAATGCTTACCTTTTTATTTTCGAAAAATGATAAAAAAAAAATAATACGTAAATACAATGAGCACAATCTTAAATATTACTTTCAACATATTTTCTTTTTCAAATATATTTTGATTAATATGCTCTAATGATATTTAAATAAATTCTGTGCCAATCTACTAACAGAAAAATTCAGTAAAATATCATAACGCTTTGCCTTAAGGGTGATATTGCCGATAGCTTCCTCATGAAGACAAGCATCGCAAATTACTCTCAATATCCCGACATCATACCGCTTAATTATCCCTTAACTTGTTCCCCGGCGTCACGCGTTTCGAATAAAGATGAAGTTCAGGATCCCACTCACATCACATCACTGGCCAACCCACACGAACGTTTGGTATCAATTAACTAAATTAATTGTCCCGTTTCAGCAATAGTGAGCCCCTATAGTTCTAAATATAAATTACAGATGCTGGATTTAATGTTACATGAAGAGTGTTGCGTCATCAGAAAAAAAACAATTTGAAGGTTAAGATGGAACTGTCCCTGGTAAGGGAAACAATGCGCAAATACTCATAGATCGATTATGTAGGGATGTTGATGGCACAACTGATTGGATCGCCTTGAGGTTTCCATATTTGCACACACAGGCGGAATTCAGATCTATTAATTTCGATTTGCTGGCATGAACGGAGACCGCAGAAGCTGGAAATGCGGTTTGGTGGCCGAATGCAAAAATGAATTGATAATGGTGCTATGCATGAGGGTGATTGTAGGAACTGAGTTCGATTTATTACTTCATTATCGTTAAATTTTATGTTAGCATGGTCCACACAGAAGTACTCTAGTATTTGTTAAACTTGCAATACAATAAACTGATTTATAATTTCACTATTTTGAATAGCAGGATAAATCGAATGTAGGACGCCAACATTTCTATTCTACATTCTCTTTCAAAGCGGTTTTTATCCACTTGTCATCAGAAAGTAATTAATTTTCGTGGATAATTAAAAAAAAAAACTTCCTAGAATAAAGAAAATGTGAATTTTAACCGTTTCTTTGGATTTATTTCACCCGTTTGGCTTTGTCTGGTTTATCTGACTAGAGTAAATGAGGCACATATCATTACTGCACTCAGAATAAGTGTTACGAGACCTGTATTGTTAACATACGATGTGCTATGCACATTATCGTTATGAGGTTTTGAATAATTGAGTACGACACAACATATAAATAATACCGGACACAGTATTAAAATAAAAAACTTTGAACTGATTAAACATTTAACTCTAGTAAGAGATTAGATAAGTAGGAACCTATAAACATATAAGTAAAGCTTTTGGTAACTTATTGAACCAACTAGTCCTTGCTAATAGATTCATTGAGATAGAATGGATATCCTTCTTTCATCTTTAATTTTTGCTATTTTACCAAACTAACATAAGCATTAGAATAAGAAAACACCCATAATAGTATATTAAAGTACGAGTTTCATAAGGCATGATTTTGTCGCACGAGTTCAAGTTTGAACGAGTGAGACAAAAAGCCTTATGAAACGAGTCCTTTATACTATTTTTTCTATTTTGCATTATAAATTGATAATAAATACTTAATAAAAATCTCATTAAAAATGTTGAGTTTTATTTTTATATGAAGTTGGTCACATTGACATACGATTGACATTTGACGAATTCAAAATTCAAATTTGGCTATTTAAATTGTTTAAACAATATATTTCATAATATAGTCTCTGTAAACTGTAAAAAATGAGTGATACTGAGACAAATTTATCTTGTACGCCACCACAACTGCGTGAAATTGCGGATAACGCCGTCATAAATTTATTACCGAAAAAATCAAAAGCAGTATATGAAAAATGCTGCCATCAATTTGAACTATGGGCTGTACAGAATAATGTCAACACAATATCTGAAAACATTTTATTGGCATATTTTGAATTACAAGGTAAAAATAAGAAATCTTCTACCTTATGGTCTATGTATTCCATGCTTCGTTCTTGCTTTTCCATTTATAAAAATACAGACATATCAAAATATATTAAATTACAAGCCTATTTAAAACGATTCTCTGAGGGATACGAGCTAAGAAATCTAAAATTTTATGCATTGAAGATATTAATAATTTATAGAAGAAGGTTCTGACGCATTGTATTTAGCAATAAAGGTACGATATTATTTGCAAAATGTAATTTTTTATGTAATGGATTTAATTTTAGATCGTTTTAATAATGGGTTACACAGGTGCCTGTAGACGAGATGAATTAACAAATATGTCCATACATATTTAGAATTTAAGAGTGATATTATTTTGGTGACAGTACCTAAAACAAAAAATAATATCTAAGAGCTTTTGCAATTACGGATGAAAGATGGATTACTTTAATTAAAAAATATGTCGCCCTGCGACCAAAAAAATATTAATCATTCAAGATTCTTCCTTACATATCGCAATGGTTATTGTATATCGTGCCCGATTGGAATTAATACGATTGGCAAAATGCCTAAATTAATAGCTGATTTTCTAAAATTGCCCAATTCAGAGCTTTATACTAGACATTGCTTCAGACGTTCTAGTGCTACACACTTAGCAGACGCAGGCAGTGATTTGCTGACTATAAAACGTCATGGTGGATGGAAGTCATCTGCGGTAGCTGAGGGTTACATCGAAACATCTATGAAAAGTAAAGTGGCTGTAGCGCACAACTTATCAGGGCCAAGTACATCTGGTCATTCTAGAGTTATATCATCGAATGATTCTCAATCACAAGAGTCTTCCATTAAAGCCAATAACATAACTCAGCAAAACTTTGTTACGAAGAATTTGCCTGGCATAACAATACATGCTCAAGATACTTGTTCCGTCAGTGTAAATGTATACAGTAATTCCACGTTTCATAACAATAACAATGTAAACTAAATTTGTATAGAATTTTTGATTAAAGTATTTACAATTTACATGCATTAAACGTCAATTTTGCTTTCTGTCATAATGTATTCAATACAGCCAACCTATAGAAATGAAAAAAGGCGTATCACAATGAAGCACTTTTCGATACGCAAAAGCGTGTTACAATTGCGTTTTTATGAACGCAAAATAGAAAAATATCTTTTTTCAGTAAGGATGACGGTTCAAATATTACATCTTTCGATAATTTATTCAATTGAAAATTGAAATCTATGAATTGACAAAACAATTGTTTCGCATAAATAAACTCACGTAGCGTGGGGTGATATATATCTTGCCTATAACTTGTGCAAAATTAGTATATAAATCGTAAAAGATATCTTGATGGAATTGGCATTTTAAATTGACAAATGGACACAAGACCAATAATTTTAGGATTTTTAGTTGGCAAAGTTCATCAGAAAATGTTGAAATTAAAATAATACATTCCGATAAGCTTTTTTTTGCGGTATGAATGAATGCTACTCTTTAGTCAATTCAAATTAAAATCACCAATCTGAATTTATGAGCCAATGAAGCGTAATATTTGTAGTTATCGTGCATCAAACTATGAAGCATTGCCTGTAATTGCTTTATTTGAACGTATAGCCCAATTATTATCACTGAATCAATAATAGAAATTTATGCAAAATAACGCAAATTGTTAAATTAATCCAGGGATTTCTGATGGTTATTTATAGATTAGTTCTCTTAACTTTTAATTATTACCTTACTGAATAAATTTACGGAATTTAGGAATATGAACTGGATAGGATACATAATAAGATTAAGGTTTTATAGTAACAATATTATCCAGTATTTTTTCCGCCAATTGTGGTTTTTGTAATGCTACTTTTGTACTTTCAAGGTATCTACATCACAAAAACACATCAATCGATACTTTAATACTGAAGATAGCCTAGGCCTAAACTTTTGCTATAAGTAATTAATAATAAAATATTAATCCGAACAGCATCTTGTGTTTTTATTAATTCTTCCAGTGTAGTATCTGTTTATACGTATTGTTTGTCTTCAGCGAGAAAAATAGGGGATGTGATATCAATAATTAACATTCATTGAGTAAATTTTCATCGACAGGACGAAATATGTCATTGTTATAATAAAACCTTATTTACAATCTTTGAATAAGTAATAACAAGATTCATTCGCTTTCTCCATATCTCTCCCCTTACCTTAAGTTTCTTTTTTTCGCAAATGGACAGATGGACGGGACACTTAGGGTAAATCGCTTTCTTAATTTTTTTGTTAGTTAATTTCGCTTAGTTAGGTGAAAACCGCTACTTTCACATACAGAATTGATTTCTTCATTGTTCTGCTGGAGTTCATATATAAATTGATAACAACGCGGTTATTCAGTAAACCAAATAAAGGTGTTATCAAAACCATAGCAGTCTTAAATCACTGTCAATGTTACCATTATCTGTCGTTTATTTATATATAGTAGCAGGTCTCCATGTCAAGATAGCCCAAAACCTAGTTGCACAATTTCTTCTAATTTTCCTTGTTCTGTGTTAGCCTATGTCAGTTCTTTATTTTGGAGATATTTGATTATTGGTTTACCCGTTCCTCTTTTTTTCCGTTTAACTCTCCCATCAACTTGCTGTATTGATCGTTGATCATTTTGTCTTGCTAGCGTTCACCCATCTTCTTACATTAGTTGTGCAACATTCTCTCTACAGCTGTTTTCCTGCATCGTTTATCCTTGATCATCCATTAATGATGTATGGGTTTTGTGCTCGGTATATATTCTCATTAACACCTTCTTTTCAAAGATTTTAATGCAATAATAATACATCATAATTCAATTGCATACATCACTACTAGTTTTATTGTAGCTGTATATAATTGATCTTCCTCTCAAAATTTAATTTTTGTTATCCTTTCGCAAATTTCATTTTCTTTTCTCATACTCCTTGTTGATAGCAACCATATTTTCCTTCTAAATCAGCAGTAAAATCAGTTCTATCATCCAAATAAAACGGGAAACCAGAAGCACATGTGGCTAACCTTAACAATACAATGTGTAACTCTACAGACATACACTCATGTCAAAACTATTCAGCCCTTTGAAATGCGAATCCCTTAATTACAAAGGACCGAATCATCAAACCAGTGACGGTCATTGTGTAAATGAGTAGGTACGCCTACATACTGCTGTGGACACCTTGTTTTCGCGAGAGTTTTCTTTTAAGTTGCACAGATGTTTTCATGTTTATTCCGATTTGCCTTTGTTAATGTTTCGAGCAAATTTTCACTGAAAATATTTTATTTTGTATAAGATTTAGTTAATGAATTAATTGTATGATTTATTTAGTTAAGTGTTCTGTCGTTCGTCCGTTGGTGGACTGATCTCCGTGCGACTACGCTGTACGCAGCGGTCGAGTTTGTCACTCAGTTTCTTGACAGATGCCGGTGTAAGTAGACGTAAATTTGTATTTCATTGGTGCCATTTTGTCAATTCTTTTTGATTTTGAGATTTGTTTCGTTTATTTTGATTTTATTTCGTCCATCAAGGAACTCGTTTAATAATAATTGTTATTATATTGTTGTGTACACAATTTAGATATATAATATCATTTATTATTTTTGTTCTCGAAGATATTTTTAGTTTAAAAAGTTATTTTTTTTCCGTTTTCTAATTTTGCTAATTTGTAATTATTTATTAATCACCTCGGGTTGGGTGAATAGAAGCTTTGTGCTTGTATGTAAGTTTTTCTTTTGTCAATTTACTTGAATTGTCCACGTTTAATTTAGTTTGTTTTAATTTTGAAACCACGTGGATTAATTTGATATAAAAAGGATTATCTTCTTGAACAAATTTGTTTTTTGCTTTGTTAAAGGATTTAGCATTGTCTTTTGTAATTTAGAATCGAGCAGTTTTGATTTAGACCAGGACCTTTTGTCCACGGTTTTTTTTTCTGCTTAATTGTAATTAACAATTTCTTTTTCTTTTTTTTATATAATAAATTATTGATTGTTATTAACGTCATTCTAAAATCTGTTCTTTTATTTTTGATTAAACCTTTTCAATTTTTGGGGTAATTAAGAAAGTCAGATTTCTTTCACCCACAATTTACTTTTCGTGATTTGTTTTAATTCGCGAGGGTAACCCTGAGATTAATTGTTCTTTTGCACCCTTTATGTTTTTTTTATCCTTTGAGCTAGCTAATTTAAAATTTTCATTTTTAATTTAATTTTTGCATATTCTTTTGTTACCTTCAGTACACAGCAATACGTAATTATAAGAAAATGCTAAACTGAGAGCTAGTTGGAGATTAATACCTACTGGTGTATTTGTCTAATAAGGAGAACATCCAGATTGTTACACATCGACTTCCAGCACGTATACTTGCTCTATTTGTAGGATCTTGAGTGTTGTAGATTACCGCTTTTTGTTTCAGTGGATCTATACATCTATGGGGCTAAACCTATACTTGAAGGAGCTAATGATGGTTTCTTAAAAACCATAACGCAACACTTTCTGAAAGGCTCTACCCTGATAAGCCATTGTGAAGTGCCCCCTAAGCTATCGGGTTGAAATTAAAACAAACGAGTACTACTGTCACACATACTGTAAATACCAAAAATTAGCTCAATCGTTACCACCCCATTCGAGATATTAGCATAAGGGTGGAAAAAGTTCATATTTTTGTAGGAATTACTTAAGCTATTATTAACCTATTTTTGAGAAAAAGAAATACTTTTACCACCCATATGTTAATATCTCGAATGGGGTGGCATCGATTGAGCTAATTTTTGATATTTACAGTACGTGTGATAGTTTGCGATAGAATTTTAGCCCGATAGCTTTAGTGGCACTTTTCAGTGGCTTATTCGGAGTAGAACCTTTGTAAACTACATTTTCCTTAAAATTGAAGTAAATTTTGACTTAAAACTATTCTACTGCTTCAAATATAATGTCAAGCAAAGTTGTCATCTGTCCTCCCATTTCCCTGCTACAACTACTTCGGGATGACGTACTTTCCCTTTTCTATTTCATTCCGTCCATCATCATTGCACAAAACTCGACTGTACACGTCAAGTTCCTTTCAATACCTAGCGGGAAAAGATCAGAATCACCACCTCGAGCCTCTTATCGCGCGTATTCCTTCTTTCCGTGACAGTTTTACTGCAACGGGGAATCCGGTTTTACAGTCGCATCATCATCCGAAGTGTTTTCCTTTCGGTTCCGTCCTGGTAACGCACCGTCGCCCGCTCGAAACAGGGGGCGCCACAATCTACGAACAAACATATGGCCCCACGTCACATGACGATAATGGAAATGCCCGTGAGGCTTCTCACATCCTACGGATCCGTACGAAAACAAAAGAATTCAACGTAGCGGAAGAGATATACTGGCGGATAGTGGCGCACGAAGCATATATGTGGAACGCCTGGGGGCATTCCGGCTTTGCGAGCTTTCGACAGTTGCTGTATTCTTGCATTTTCTTTTCCTTTAAGCTTTCTCCGAAACGAATTTCGAATTGATAAAGTTGACAGTGACGATTGGGCTTTAAATTTTATCGTTCTTTGGGATTTTATCGAGAATGTGTTCTAAATCCCGTGATTATCAAGATAATTATTATTGAAAAGTTAAAGACTAAAAGGGTCTACTCCAATAAGTCATTGAAAAGTGCCCCTTAAGTTATCGGACTGAAATTAAATCAAATAAGTACTACTATCGCACATACTGTAATTACCAAAAATTAGCTCGCCATCAGCACTTCCACTTTTCCCAACGTTTGAAAGACGGCTAAAGTCCTGCCTATCCATAAAAAAGGTGACCTATCAGCTATTAAAAAATTACAGGCCCATATCTCTTCTATCTAATTTTGTCAAAGTGTTTGAGAACATCATCTATTCGTGTATTTTTAATAATATTCAACCCTTTTTATGTGTGCATCAACATGGCTTTATACCAGGTAGATCAATGGCTACTAATTTAGCAATTATTCCCCAGTATTTAAGTCAACATCTGGATAATGGAGAACAGGTAGATGTAATACATACAGACTTTTCTAGTGTTTTTGACACAATAGATCATGGCATTCTTCTGACAAAGCTGAGTGCCTTTGGATTAAGTCCATCTTTTATTAGATTACTAAAATCTTACCTCTCCGATAGATCTAATTATGTCTTTTATAATGAGTTTTCATCAAATCTGTTTCCTTCAACCTCAGGTGTTCCACAGGGCTCAAATTTAGGTCCTTGTTATTATTATTTGATACTAAAGACACTGTCCTGTCTTGTTACTAGCATACGCTTGATGATTTAAAGATTTATTCAACCGTTACTACTCCTTTTGATTTCAGCCCAGCTTCAACTTAATATTGACACAAATTGTTCAATGTGCCTTGAACAATAATTTAAATTTAAATGTCAGTAAATGTCATGTTGTTAACTACTGCAGAAAAACTAAGCCTTTTGTAACCACCTATTATATACAAAATCAACCCATATCCAAATCTAAAACCAACAAGGATTTTATTATGCGCGTATCCAAATATTTCACTAATGTTGATACCCTAAAATCTTTGTATTACGCCTTTATTATTAGTTCCCTTGAATATTCTTCTATAGTGTGGTCGCCTTATTATATTTGTCATCAATTATCCTTTTTTTTACTTCGGCAATCACCACTCTATACGATGTGTAGAAATGCAGATAATTTTTAGTTTGACATTTTTTTTCCAGTCCATTTAATATTTTTTTTAATGTTTACTTTATAATTAGTTATATTGAATTTTATTTTTACTTTGCTATTTTTGTATAAGTATATTAAATTTTTTTGTATATATGCAATTTATGTATATGCATGCATGAAATTACTTTATAATTTTGTCCTGTAATTGGTCTGTACTGTTGGACAATAAAAAAATTATTATTATTATTATTATTATTAATAGCTCAATCGATGCCACCCCATTCGAGATATTAGCATAAGGGAGGAAAAACTCAATATTTTTTTCTCAGGAATTACTTAAGCTATCACGTTCAAAAAAATTATGTAAGTAAACGCGACCACCACTCATCAGTGAGTGTACATTCAAATAAAACATGTCCCGCTGTATCTATTTTATTTGCGTCTCTACGAAATTTAATTTCCCTTAAACGTATATAGGTATACTGGTAATATACCTAAAATAACGCACGCCGCGTCTGCCGAAATAGATGAATACGCTTTCGCGGCCCTAACCTTTAATAATCTTTGAGTCCCGATTAATTTTTTTGTTCCTTTAATTTTACACGCGCCCGCTCATACCACCCCCGTCGGAAAGGATACCTACAGAAAATTGGTGATCAACACTGAAGATAAAAAAATAAAATAAATAAAAAAATAAAACTGTGTTTTTTACATTGTCTACAGATGTACAGTTTTATTGCATTTCTCTTTTCATAAAATCAGACTTTAAAATATTTAAATTAATTCTATCTTCATCATCACACTACCGTAAGTACTTAGCACCACATATTCTCTTTTTTTATAAGAGTTGAGTACACACTGCAGCGAAAAGGAATATTCACAGCGTATTTCATATCAATACCTACCATTACACATCAAAGGTCGAAATTAATCGCTTTGTGATTCTGCTTTCTTCGGCATTCGAATAGCAACAAAGACACTTTTAATAACCCTATCCGGTGGCACATTTAATTTCGTTTAAGCTGGCGGATATCAAACGATCATGCCGGTGGACGTAAGCGCCACCTAGCTAGGGATTGGGGGAGCAATTGTGAAGGGATTTATTAGAAATCGACTTTTATTAAGTCATAAAGTTAGAGCAAACATTGTCGTCGGTGCTTTCAAAGTCAGCACGACAGGAGAGCGCTATTTTTCTTCTGGAACGTGTGCGTGATCATTTCCTTGGCTTCCAGTAGGATTAACAATTTCCGCTGTGGTCTTTCTAGAAATAGTTTTAGCTATTTACTTTGAAAAGGATCTTAAATATAATATATATTGTGTTGCATTGTGGTAATGTAATAAATAAACATTTAAAGTAATAATTGTTTGTTATAATACGCGTAATTTGCAGTATATTGAATCCGTAACTAAATAGCTACAGGTTTAATAATTAACTGATTTTAACGATAAAATTATATAAAAAAAACGAAATATTTATTATTTTGAAATCCTGCAACAAAAAGTTGTTTTTTTTATATGAAGTGAATATTATATACCGGGTGTCCAGTCTAAGATGCAACGGTCCATAGCCGATTTATTATTGTTTTTTTTTTTGAAAAATATTTCAAATAAATGTTGCCTCGAATCATATTCTACACATTTTAAAATTAGTTTCAGTAATGGCGGACTTCCGGTTATACCTTCAATTTAAAAAAAAACAAGTTATCCATGATTTTAGAGTTCGAAAATTACAGAGGCCTATTTAATAATTCTGTAATGTAAACGCAACAATTTTAAAATAAAAGACGTGTGCTGTTTCATGATTAAGCAAAAACTAAAAACCGTATCTTTCTAACTTTCGTATTTCCGGAGATATTTCCAAACACCGAAGACACTGCAAATGTCATTTTTTTCGAAAAACGTCATGTAATTCGGAAACGGTACAACTTAGCCCCAATGTATGCTTAACTAATTGTTATTTAAATTTAACAAGGAATCCAAATGTGCAATAATATACAGGCTGTTCCATTTAAAATAATAAAGTTAGTACCTACTTCCGGTATAACTGGAAGAAGCCATTACTGAAACTAATTTTAAAATGTGTAGAATATGATTTGAGGCAACATTTATTTGAAACATTTTTCCAAAAAAACAATAATAAATCGGCTATGAACCGTTGCATCTTAGACTGGACACCCGGTATATTAGCTTCACCAGACCGTCTAGACCCATAGCTTTAACATTTCTTTCCAGATTCTTCTGCCCTTTGTCTTTTCTCTCCAGTCCAGTATTTGTTTCCCCTTCAGGTCCCCAATTATCGCCTCTCTCCACTTCTTTCTGTGTCTTCCCCGCTGGCTCCATCCATGCTACCATTTTTACCCCTCTCTCCCCGCCCATTCCTCTAGATGTCCTGCCCACTTCAATCTGTTTGCCTTAACTACATCACTAATTATTGGTTCGTCAAGCAATCGGTATATTTCCTCGTTTGTACGCCTCCCTCATCCCAACTCGCTCCGCTTTCCTCCGTAGATTCTCTATAGTATCGTCCCTTTCCTATTAAGTCCACTCTGTCTTCATCACCACCTCCATTATCACATTAAATAGTAGCGTGGATAGGGGTCACCTTGTCTCAGTCCATTTCCTACTTCAAACTCTTCTGATGTCCTTCCATTTACTTTCACCACGTTTATTGACTGTTGTAGAGTTAATCTAATAAGGAGTAATATCTTTTCCGGGACTTTTAGCTCCCCCAAGGCTTTCCACAACTCCCGTCTTTTGACTGAATCGTAGGCTCTCTTAAAATCGACAAAAAGCATGTAGCGGGAGAATATAGATGTGGCTTTAGGACTTAGCCTTAAGACTTAGGCTTAAGAACCGATCTATTATTAATATCTTGCTATGAGTATGAAGCGCAGGTACTTCATACTCATAGCAAGATATTAATATTTGCTTCAACATAAATATTAGGTTTATTGTTGATCGGTTCTTAAGCCTAAGTCTTAAGGCTAAGTCCTAAAGCCACATCGATATTCTCCCGGCTATTTTTCCGCCTGTTCTTCTAATCTGGTCTTCAACCAGTTAGCCAGCTCTTTATGCGTGGTGAAAGTGAATATTAATTATAGGTAATAGTATTGATGACTTTCATTTTATCTTCTCACAACATATTTAAAAAAAAAACATGTTAAAATTTGTATAGGAAATGTTTTTTAAATTGAGTAAATTGCTTTTCAATTGAGCCATAAATCCACTAAAATTTTGTCGCAGAATAAACTTCAACAAATTATTTTGAAATGGGTTTATATATGATATGGTTCAAGAAGACGATAATTAACATTTTTATCTGGGGAACACTACACTATCTAACACTAAAATAAGTATAGTCTCTTAGGTGTCTCTCTCCTGTTCTTCTCTGTTGTAACTGCACTCATCATATAAAAACATTATCAGATAACGCAGCAGTTCGCATTGTCCTACATTTGGTATAAAGATACAAACTATTATTTTTTATAAACTTCTAATACATATTAACATCGATATTCTTTGTTTAAACAGAGAAAATAAAATCTGAAATGAAGTAATCAATACGTTCAATTCCATTTTATGAAAAATAATAATAAAACACTGAACATTTCCAGTTGGGATAACAGCCGAACAGAACAGATAATTAGGGTTAAAAGTTAGATCAGAACTTTCTGCGCCCTATACGGAACTCTTCGACGTGCAAATCGACGCACTGTTCTTGATTTTGACATGAATTTTATTCGTTGTACGTGAAGGGTTGCCCACAATATGCGCAAAGTTTGCAAACAGTGGAGGAATTGTTTTCGAAACTGAAAATTAGCAACTGATTTCCGCCAGGCGATTGTGTTCGAAAATATGTGAAATTAACGAGAGAGGAATGTTTGATGATTAATTGAATCACCTAAAGGAATGTTGGCAATTTAAATTTGTAAATATTAAAGATACTGAGATATACAATGTGTTAAAAAAACCATTTGAGAATAATGATCAGCTAATTTTATTTTTAATTCAATATTTATTCAAACAGTTTTAAAATATACAATGCATGCGGGGCTCTGTGGAGCTCTGTGTGGCTTCTTCCTTAGCTACTCGTGGGATCAACCATTGAGGAAGGAAATATATTTAACCTACTTAAACGGGACGACACCGGTAGTAAATAGGAACTGGTGCAGGACCACCATAAGAAGCTTTCCACTACCAAAGTGAGAATACCTCACTAGGAAGGAACAAAGGGAGGAGCAAAACGATCAGAGTGGGGAATAGGATGAAACACTCATAGTAATCCTCTCAAATTGCGTAACACTGTGCAGCTCAAGGGCGTTGCACCTGGGAGCATGTGAAATCGAAGAAGGAGACTTACCTACCTAAGATTGGAAGGTCAGCTGTAAAACAGCAAGAATAAGGGACACAATAGATCTTTTAGGTCGCAGTGTAACATCACCCTCATACACATACATATATGTTTATAAAATCGTGTATCCCTGGTTGCATAATCTATACGTAATAAATAAAATATTATTTATAACTATTATAATAAATCATACTAAAGCAAAATAGTTTAATAATAAAACCTCAAGAAAATAGAACAGGTATAAACATGTACCTACATAAACAATCTTGCGAACGTAGTGCTATGGTTAGTTTACCCACTTTCCGCTGAGTGTATTTTGAGTTGCATGTTTTGATTTGTTTACTTTCTTCCGAGCTGAGTCAATTTACCGAGAATTTTTCACAGATTTTAGTTTTTATTTTGTATAAATTTTAGTTAAAGAGTTTATTGTATGATTTAATTATTTAAGTGTTAAGTTTTTTTAAATTAATTCCATTCATTTTTTTGTCTATGGTTTGCTCATGTAGAGTTAATGCGGATTCTATTATATTTTGTCGTATTTTTGCGACTGCGTTGTAAAATTCTGTGAGAGGGATTTTCATAAGAAAAACAGTTGTAGAGTTTTGTCAAGGAGTTCCTTGTTCGACTATTGACGTGAGTAGACATATTTTTTCAAATCCTTGTTTGCCATTTTGTTATCATTTGATTTTAAATTTAAACATTTTGGATTAAAATATAGTCACTCAAGGAATCATATTATAATTGTAAATATTGAATGTGCACATTTAGATATAGAGATCATTTATTATTTTTGTTCCGGGAGATATATTTTAGTTTTTTACTTGCATTTTTACGTTTTCATTTTTTATTAATTTCTTGCATTTGTCCACGTTTAGTTTTTTTTGTGAAACCACGTGGATTGGAATTGAAATGATTTTGGATAATCTTCCTGAACAAAACAAAATCTTTTGCTTTGTATAGGAAATATTGTCCTATTGTAATTTAGAATCAAGTGCAGTTTTTATTTTAGGCCAGAACCTTCAATTCACGGTTTTTTTTCTGCACAAGTTGTAATTTAACCCATTTTGATTAATAAAATTGATTGTTAATTAACGTCGTTGGGTTGAAAATTCTGTTCGTTTATTTTATTTTAAACTTTTTCAATTTTTCGGGTAATTAAGAAAGTCAGATTTCATTCACTCACAATTTACTTTTCGTGGTTAGATTCAAGTTTTAATTGGCGAAGATAACTCTGAGGTTAATTGTTTTTTGTACAATTTAAAATTTTATCCGTTGATCTAGCTAATTTGTTTTTTCTTTGTTTCATTCACTTTGCAATTTCATTTAATTCAGTCAGTACACAGCAGTAGATTCTGATAAAACTTATTGTTGGTCAGTTTGTAGATTCCATCAAAAGAATACTCTTTGTTGCGACGGATCTTCAACTTTATGGTGTGCAATCTGATTTTGAAACTTGACTCAAATTTCATTTATCCAAAATAACTTTTAAGGGATGAAAGACAAAAAAAAATGAATTAATGACGAACTTGCACCTTTTAGGCAGGCCTTGCCTATATCCAAATGAGAAAACCATAATATGAAAACATTCAGTTCACAACACTTAAACTATTCTAATAATATCGATACTAATTGCATACATTTATCCTGTTTGAAACGTTTGTCAGATGAACTAGCGACGAACAATACTGACAATAGCGATAACTGGTCGCATTTCACTAGAGAAATCCCTTTTTGAAAGTCACTGTCGGAACAGATATCGGCTTCCGAGAAAAACAGTGGACCTAAGACAAAACTAAACGCTGATGCACTCTGACGTTGAATATAAGTATCCCATTAGGAGCTGATTTCGCTCAGCGCGTCGAAGTGGAAACCACGGATTGTTCCGGTAATTCGATCGCCCGGATAAGGACGCGCAGGCAATCCGGTTCGATTTTATAACGCGTATAGGTTCTAATTGAGCGGTAGACAAGATTGCTTTTAAAGCATACGTGCGCGCAGATATATGATATTTTAACGTGTGTTTCGAAAAATCCATTACTTTCTGCCAATGTTAATTCATCAGTTTGAATGACAGCTGTCATATATTGAAGTCTGTAGGCCACAAGCGTTATTTTTTTGCGTGAATGATTTATCAGTTATATATATCACTCAAATCATGGCAGCATTCACTAAGCATGGTTAAATTGAAAAGCACAAATTTAAAGGACGAACCCTGTAAAAGGTAATTTTTACAAAACTACATTATTTTGAGAACTTTAAATTATCTTTTCATCAATGGCGAATCAAAAGTCCTTAAAGTATGTGCCATCACAGCCGCGTCGATTTATATACGAAAAGTGGTGACATATTTTCCAAACATTTGTATTAAAAGTCATACAGGATCATAAGGAGCAGATTTAAACATTATTTTATTGTTTCTATACATTAAAAAATTGTACAGAAAGAAATAATCTTCGTTGTTTACTATTTTGACATATTTTTATTCTATCTTTCCTTATACTTGTTATGAAGAAACGATGCCAACTCAGCTTGCAAACGTAGCTGAATTAGTTAAAATGAAAAGACTCGTGCAACGAGTTTTCTGCCACATTTAACTCTTGATTATCATTTAATTCGGAACGGTATCACTCCATACAACTTCATCAGCGTACGTAACGGCCTCCAACAGCAATTTACATGCAATTACGTACAAGTACTGGCCGTACAGACCCATCGCGTAGATCTCCAGAAAGCCTGTGCGATGTATTCTGAATCTTGAACGCTTTCAGTATTGTTCGCTTCGTCTGCTGCTATAAAATTTCCTACGCTATTACGCGAAGAATCTTCTGTCCTTTAATGCCGGAACGCTAAAAGCCGTGGCAGAACCAGTACATTAATGGGAACACGTAATTGTGCATTAGATGGAGTCATGAATGCATCCCAAGTATAAACGCGATAGAACAAAATGGACGATATTACAAAAAGGTTGTTTATAAATAGGAAGGAGTTGATTTCAGGATGGTAAGTTTTTTTTTATGCAAAATTAAATAAAAAAGTCATTTGCCCGAGAATGTGAGACAACAATTAAGTTAAGATTAACTCTTTGCATCAGAAGACAGATTCCACCTAGGCATTGAAAGTGGTTTACACTGTTGAAAATTCTAACATTTTTTTGACTAATTTAATAGTCAGGAGAGGTCCACACTCTTTTCGTGTTATTTTGTCGAGAACTATAGAAGTTTAAATTTGACGAGCAAAGATAGTCAAGTATTGTCTATTGCTAAGGGTTATTTTGTCAACTGACACGTGGAATTATAAAATACTTCTAGTCACATTTTATTTGATCTAGACTAGACCAAATTACTAGCTGTTTAACTAATGAATACGATCTATTGGGTGTTTTACACCGTTTTCTAAACACAACTTCTTTTTAATATGCAACTCCTATTTCTTAGTGCTATAATATTCTCTCTTTAAGACGTTTCTCAATTATAAATATACAGAACCACTCATTCAAAAGTTTTGGTTTCAACTAAACGTACCAATTTTAAAATGATTTCTTGAGAACCATTATAAAATTAACGTGAATGTTTATGCTATTTGATTCAAATCTAAACTTGCGTAAATAGATGTTCCCAAACATCTTTAAGATGTTGAAATTTTTTATGCCCACTGGAATTAACGTTTAACAAACAAGGGTTACACTTTGCAAGTCAGTCACATTTGGTGGTTGTTTGATATGTTAATACGGAGAAACAAACCCGAAAATAGATACACGTGCAATGCAGGTGGTGCGTATAATGTAATACCGTATTAGAATAGGTAGGGTTTCTATATTTCTATTCGAGGGAAAAATTCTGATTGGTTGACGCTTCTGAATGTCTAGAAAAATAGTCAATCCTCATATCTGAACAAAGAATTCACACGAAATTCTTAGTAATTTCTGTTCTATTAATACGCGTAGTCAACTCGTCTGGCAAGTTTAGAAAAATCAACACTAAAATAGTTGACTAGCGCAAAATTAACCCCAACACCGATAATATTTTCAACCGTGTAATAAAGCTTAAATATTTATGTATTTATCAACATAGCTCCAGAAAAGATCTTGTTACCACAATTTACCGGAACCAGGTTCAAACCCGCGAAATCTGTATTGTTCAAGACCCTAAGTAATGTCTCAAAGCGCTGGTCGATCAGAGATTCTTAGTACGAATGAAATTATAATCAAAATTGTTACAGCAATTTTACTATAAATCAAATATATTTTTTAGAAGAATTATTGAATTAATAGCAGACAATGAATTTGTCAATATTTGTGATTATTCAAAAAAAAAAATTGTTTGAAAAAAGGGATTAAGCATTGTCTTCAATTATCTAGTGTTACACATTGAAGACTTAAAGCTTTTAAAAGAGATTTAATGAAACTTTTCAATTCCAATAGAAGTAAAAAGGAATGGTTGAACTCTTCCATATTTCTGTCTGTGCCTAAGAGTTCGAACCTTTGATTTGTTAATTCGAGCATTAATGTCCAGGTATTAGGAATATCAGAAGATCAAATATTTTGAAACAAATTCTGCAAAATTGGTGTTAGAAAAGAAAGGGTTGAAATTTTCAAAAATTATTTGGCACGTAATTCGTTATGAAAATCCCTATCTTTGGGTAAATTCTCTTTATTCCTTGCGTTAAAGTTAATCTTCCACCCTTTTCTATATTTACATTTTCACATCCAACATTCAATTTACACCTTTCTCTTCCACAACGTTCGCCTACATCTTTTTTGATCTTATTGGTCCTAATTGGTCCACAATAATTTGGATTATTTCAGTTGGTTCTTCCTCATCAAATGCCTTGGTCATTGTAACATGACATTCTCTATGCAATATCTATAATAATCAGTAAAGAATGAGGGGCGAAAACGTTAAGATACTCTAAGCAAGCAAAGGTTTCCAATCATTCAAATCCTCTAGTTTGAATGTTTCCAATCGTGTTACAGTGGGCACAGATATCCTATTCGGGTCACTGGTCGTGTGTACCCGGAGAATGGAGCGAAATAAAAACAATTTTTATATCAAAGCTAGCTACACCTTGGCCAAATCATTCCGACTCACAAGCCTGACCAACTATCTTTCAAAACCACAAAATCTGCTGAACGAATGCTATGCATGTAGGGAAACACATATAAATCAACACTGGTAAATCCATCCAATCCCAGCACAAAATAGTAGGTAATGAAATGTCTATCTTGGTTGTATTCCTAATATATACGGAGCTTGTAGTAAAGCTTTTGCAATAGCATTGTTATCGCTGATGGTGTTGAACAAGCTCAACAAGCAGGATGCCTACATTGGGGTGATATGCTGGAATATACCAGAGTTAGAGGACTTATAGATCCAAGCTTGTTCTTCATTTTGTTACCACTATCGCAAAACTTTGAGGCAAGTACGAAGTCACTATGCACGTCTGATCTCCAACAAACTGCTTGTACATATAGTACACTACACAAATTGAACTCAATATGTTCAGATCATCCAATTTCCTTGACGGAATCATATTTTTAACCTGGCAGTGGGTAAGCTTTCCACGATTTTTAAGTTTTAAAGAGAAATTAACAGCAATTATTAAAGAACACCACATTTATCCTTTACAATGATGGTTAAGCCACTTTAAAAATACTTAACTGATCTTATATATTACGTCGCCATATCATATTTTTGAAAAAAAAAAAGGACGGAAGCGGAGTTAGTTGGTAATTTAAGTCATTGGAAGTGAAAAGTGAAAACTGCTGAAGCGTTGAAGAGTTTTTATATGGAATAAGAACTTGTTTTTCTAATTTTGTGGATTACACTGATACCCTAATAAACCAATAAACCACCAGTCTACATGAGAGTAGAAGCAAATCTACAACTGACTCTGCTGTCATCATGAAAGTATCATCAACACTGGTTAGTGTAAGCAACACCAGTGAGGAAGTGCCTGAGTGTATATGATTGACAAACCTTTTGACCCAGAATCCAGATTCAAGGTCTAATTTATTTTTAATTTGTTGTTCTAGTTTAATTATTTTACTCTTCAATTGTTATTTGCTCCTGTTGTATGCTTAGGTTTCTTTATTTAGTTTGCTTCCTTGTGATTTTGGTTTTCTGTCTTTATATTCTCTTTTTTCTATCCTTAAATATTTATCTTGTTTATTGTCATACCAAACTCTTATATTCTTCATCCAAGCGTGTCCTTAAAAACTATTCTTTGCTCAATTGATGAAAAAGTAGGCAATACTGCGTATGAGCTTTTGAACTATAAGCTGTAAAATAGGCAAATCTACAAAATCGGCAAATGCTGGCAAATTTACAATTTTGCAGATAAAAATCACTTCCATAACAAATACGCTGCAGTAAGGTCTTCAATTTACTCCCACATCTCATCAAAATCCTATGGCAAGACGGAAAATTCCGCATCAATGACGTCACCGCCACTTTTATTTTATCACCAAATATTAACATATCCTCAAATATAAAAAGAAAGTAAAACATAAACAAGAAAAAGTTATAAAGCATCCTAAACCTGAATAAGATACAAGATACGGGTAAAAATAAATAACTTAAGGAAAAAAAATCCCTTTGCACTGGCCAACAATGAGATTTTCGTCCCAATTTTCGTTTGCAATTCGTTTTATGGCCTCATTCGCACCTCTGCTCCTCGTAGACCACACAGCGTGTCTTCTATGGGATTCCATGGACCCCTGGGTCAGTTTCTCATATCGTACTGTTATCAAGTTCCGGAAATCGTTGTGCAGATTGCTTTGTTTGGGCAGATATAGTTGTATTTATTTTGGGATAAGGATATTGATATTTTGGAAGCTGTTGGAATTACTTGCGAAAAGTAGGAAAACCTTTTATGAAGTAGATTGTGATGGATTATGATTCACGCAGATGCTTTTAAAATATAACAGTTCGTACGTTATACTCATTCCATATAGCATCTCGAAAAGCAATATTCCCTCGTGAGGGCATCCGTTTTATTCAAAATTGACAAAGTTTTATCGAGATCTTAAATCTATATTTGAATTTCCCTCGCTATAACTTTAAGTGCTTTCCACATACTCTATACGTGCACTAGATTTGCTCTGTGTACATCATATGCTTTCCTTCTAAGAGGAATTCAGTCGCAAAATGACGAATATAAACTTATTTCCTTTACAGACGCTTGACTTTCGAGCGTACGCAAGCGATCGATTGAGTTTGCAAGCTTCGTATGCGGTAACTATGTTATATACTTGAACCAACCCATATATGTATATCTTTCAGCGGATCTCCTTTGGGATTTCGACCAACGGACCTTCCGGGGTTTGTGGATCAAATCGGACAAGGAAGTGTTTGTCAAATGACTTCGACATTGTTAAGCGTGAATGGAAAGTTGATTTCCATAGAAAGGCATTATTTAAATTCTTGTATTGTGTGCTGTGGTTTGAATCGGTATTTACCGGCTTTTTTGTTATAGCTATATTTCAAACATCTTATTGCATCCTCAAAATACGAACAATTAAGCAACTAAACACAATACTTTTCTCCAATGGCAGGGAAAACTTCCATGTTAGTAAATTACTTAGAAACTTCTTCATTCTCCCTATAAGAAAACACTGCAATTGATTTCGCAACTTCCCTAAGACGTTTATCTAATAAACTAATCAAATTTTCACTTGAAACACCATCTGTCTTTCTGCTGCAAGTTTGTGTATTTTGCCAACTTTAACTAGTTTGGATGAATGAGAGCGATCTGATTTGTATAAACCGGAAATGAATGCGAGTGATGTTATTTCCAAAGCGCACCCAGTTGTATTGCTTCACTTATAATTTAATTTAACTGGAAAATGGAATGGCCTGTACAGGGTGGACCATATCAGATGTACAAAAATGATACAGGCAGTCCAGAGCTACTTAAAATTATTCAAGTAGCTTAAGTTATTTATTTATATAAAAATTTCCTCAATTTCTATTATACTATATAACTTTCTTATTATTTAAACCGTCAAAAAATAGTTTAGATACTTTTCATGCAGTTCTTTATTTGACACTTTGAATCTGGAATGTACTTTTTAATAATCCTTCAATTTTTTTTTTTACTTATTACGCCATATTGTTTTTTCTTAAATGGAAACCATGGTAGTTGTTATAATTAATAACAATTTTGCGGACTTAACAAAGCATATAACACTCTATGTTTATGCTAAATTGCCATGGATATGACAGATCTACAGAAAGAAATCTGCAGCTAAACAAAATAATTGATATTACTCCTGTCAAATAATAAGCGTTAGCTTTTCTTTAAGGGACATATTTTGAATATTGACAGCAATATTATACTCTCTATATTTCACTAATAAAATGGAAGTGTGCCATGAATGTTCAAGATTATGTCATAACCTTAAAAAAGTTAGTTATGTCAGTGATGGTAACATAGGGAGCTACCTAAAAGACTCTTTTTTTTATGTGTGGGGAAAATCGGAAATATCACAAGTCGAATATTGTAGGGAAATGGTTGTACTCTGCAATTGGTGGTATGTGGTGCAAGTTTCAAAGGTTGGTTAGAGAAAGATCCGAATGGTATTCATAAATGCAGAAGCAGTGCTTATAATATTGTAGGTACATTGAGAATTATGTCTCAAGGCGGTACTTCAACCAAACCGAAATTCTATCGTTGACTGCGAAACGAAAGTTCTAACAGGGATTCAAGGGCAATTGAAAATTTCGGGCAGAGTACTATCTCTTTGTGATATGGACCCCTCATGGTAATTCGATTGAAAAAATTATTCGAGATCTGAATTTCTGGGAAACAAAAATGGAAGCTCTACTAATTAAATTCTTTGACAAATGTTTTCTATCAGAAATTATAAATCCACAATTTCCAAGGAAGAAGGTCATAAAAGACTTTAGATAGGTGGAAGTTGTTTCTGTTGTCTTTATAGTTACCTAGTTGTTATTTATTTATTAATAAATATAGGAAATTATTAAATTGGGTGACATTTATAAGAGAGAATGAATTGTGACCCAAACAATTTTCATGTTAAATCTGCATATATTATTGAAATACCTTACAATTGCTCGACCATCTCTAAAGTATTTGCTACAAACAGGAAAACTACATTTTAAACTGAGTTGAAAGACGCAATTTGTTATTCGGTAGGTTCTACTGACAATAACTAACCTTCAAATGATTCAAAGTGAAAAACAAATTAAACATTACGATCGAAGTAGTGTATGTACCTAGAGGTGGAAGTCAAACACCAAATTAATTCACTATTAATTTTTGTGAGTTGGTTTCTTCCTACAGAATCTCGTCCAGTTGGTGAATCAGAATACAAGTATGTAAATGTTACACAAGTATACATATATTATAACGCATACGTTAGGGTGCAAATACTGTCGGGTATTTACGCCTAAACACATGATTTGGTTTTTAACAGTGTACGTTTGAATTTACACATATGCGTAAATTTCAAGCTGACGGGCTATACAACTCTCTAGTCTGAGTGCCTGTAAAATTTGCAATATGTATTGAATTTTTAGTAAAACAGTGGTGCTTTAGATCAAACATTTTTCCCTTAATGACGATTATATAATATATCATTTTACATCATTAGATTAAGCATTGTTCAATTTAGGTACCTACACTGGGCATTTTCGATTATTCAGTCTAAAATATTTGTTATATGCTTCTAAAAAACAGATAACTTTAACCATTTTACTCGAAACAACCGAACTTATTTGATAAAATTGAAGTCTGTAGGTACCCTTAGTCGTCTTTACAGAACACATGGTTTTTTGTTTCAAGTCATAATTCGATAAAATAATAGCGCAGGATTTGATTTGAGTTACTGAGCTCGTGCTCAGTAAATCAATAGCTACAGTACCCCCTTAAATAAAGTGTCGGATATAATATTTTGATATCACACTTCGAGAATTTTGGAAATAGAAGGGAGAAAGATGCTAGTAAAAGAAGTTTTAAAGTTAGTTTTATAGAATAGACAGTGATATCCTAAAAGGATGTCAATTAACGAAGAACAGTGCTTAGAAGAAAAGAATTACTAAGTTGGGGCTCTCAGATACAAAAAATGATTGTTTCGGCTAAAATCCACGAAAATGACATATGTATGTTGATTTGCCACACGAACCTGTATATTTCTCGCTAGCTCAAACGGTAGAGCGTTCATCCGATAAACGAGGATGTGTAGATTCGAATCCTGCGTAAGGGGGGAAAATTTCCTCTTAGCTCATGCACGCTTTATTACGCAGAAAATTCACTTTTGCGTATCGTCGTTCTGCCGGCCTTTCAAGATCTGATATCGACATATGTCGATTTGTCGCAGGAACCTGCATATTCCTCGCTAGCTCAAATGGTAGAGCGTTCGTCCGGTAAACGAGAGTATGTAAGTTCGAATTCTGCGCGAGGGGAAAGTTTTTCTTGGGAGAAGTTCCTCTTAATCATTACAGTTATTAGCAGAAATACATTAATTTGTTTTCGATATATGTTTGCAACATGTCATATTCTTCACGATTGGCCAACTCAACCATTTTTTAAAAAAACAACAATGTAATAACAATATAAACTAATTAAACAATAACAGAACTCAAATATCTGGAAGATTATAGCGATATTGGATAACATAATTATATCTGTTAATTCGGGCGGATCTGGAAATCCCGCTTGATTGGACTATGTTTCGGGACAAGATTATCAGCTTATCGGGAAATCGGGATTCCCGATAACTTGAAATCGTAAATGAACAGGTATCTACATATGTCCTGTGAGTTTCTCGTAATTCTGAACAACCGTTGTTAAGATTTCCCTTATTTTTTTTAACATCATCCGCGATTAAGAATGCTTTAAATATTCTTTTTAACATTAAAGGGGTGAGAGGAAGGGAAACACAATACCGGGGCAGAGGATGGATTAAAAATGTTTTAAATTATCTTTTTTTGACATCGGGAGCGATGAGAGGGGAAAGGAGATGTTTTGTTTGAATGATAAAGAGAGGAAATAATTCAAATCATATTTTTTTTAACATGGAAGTACTGGATACATCGAGTAAAGTATTTGCGAAACGTAGATCTTTAACCAGCATGAACATCTACCAAATAAGGATATTGTTAGCATTCTGTTTTGTACATTAGAAGTTATCGGAATTTATCGGAAAATCTCGACCCATCCCGCTAAATAAAATCTCGGGTCGGGACGGTATTCACTTTAACCTTCTTAACCTACCAAGGTGATGCTTTTGAGCAACAAATTGATTTTGAAATTGCTGGAACTTTGTAAGTTAACTGCCCACAGACTGAGGATTTTGTATTCTCAAAATAAATATTTAACACAGAATGACATAAAATTTTTTAAAAATATTTTTCCATTTTACTAAAAAAAATTAAACATAAATTTACCACACGTCCTACCCAAGGTGTGTCTTTGAGCACATACTGTTATTATACTATAAAATGCATTGCTACGTTATTTAAAATAGGATGTGGTAAATCCCCGTAATAAGATATGCTTATATTTCGGACTTCCCCTTGTATGTAAGAACTTCCAGTGCATATGAAGGGAAATCCCTAAATGCGTTTTGCTAAAACAGTCAGCTTACAAACTGCATTGCTATCAGTGTGTTGTGACTTTCCTGGCGAACGCATTGGCCGTTTTAGTGTCTATTGGTAATTTTATTTCTTTACCTAGTGGAGAGTATAGTATAGACCAGTAAGCAAAATAAAGTTTTGATTGACCCCAGTAAAAATAGATTTGTTGTTTTATGCTTATTTGGTGTTTGAAATTTATGCAGAAAGTATGACCGATTGGTTGACGACCGACGCCGCCACTAACTGAAGGAGTTGCTCGATGCATTGTACGAAATGATGAGATTTGGAAGGAAGTAAATGATGGTGAAGATGAAGAAGAGCCAAATGACGAAACCTCTTCTAGTGAAGCGGATTATCAAGAAACTGCGATGAAGAAAGCGATGAACAAGAAGAATGACGATAGTGATGCTAATGATGAACGCCCGCCATTCGCAAACTTTTATTGGAAAAGATGGTACCGAGTGGAATGCCACGCCGATTGCCAAGGGAAAAACACGGCCACACAACTAATTACAACAGCTTTGAACAAAGTGAAACTTCACCTGGAGTGCATGTTGTTACTCCTGTGACGCATTCAATTTGTTTTTGATGATACGGTTATTGTATTGTGGTTACTTTTACTAATAAGGAGCTGTTCGTATTCTTGGCGATTTGTGGAACCAGTTGACGACGTTTGAAATCCGTGCTTTCTTGGCCTTTTATTACTGCTGAAGAAATAAACAAGAATGGTGACTATAATGAAGCTATGGATCCTTTATATGGAATCCTGTTTATCGAGCGTGTATGTCACGAAATAGATTTACTCATTACTAAATTTATTCGTTTGACGATAAAGCGACCAGAACCCTCCGAAGGCAAAAGGACAAGTTGGCACCAATTTGGACCTGTGGACCGTGTTAATACAAACTTGCTGAAATATTATCTTCCTGGCAGTAATCTAACATCGATGAACAACTGGTGCCTTAGAGTCTGTATTTCCGACAGTACCTGCCAGGCAAGCCAGATAAGTACGGTATGAAAATTTGGTGGTATGCGATAGTGGAACTAGTTATCCGTTACGTGTACCGTACTTAGGAAAAGAAGTCTCAACAGAGCAGAAAACTTAGCGCAAAAGGTGGTTGAAACCTTTGTGAACCTTTTCTGAGAACTAAAAGGAATATTACGTTCGACAACTTCTTCACCAGCTACGAGCTTGCATCCAGTTGCTTACAAAGCCTAACTTGTGTAGGAACGCTCAGAAAAATAAAGCGTGCATACCACCAATTTTTACCTCACAGGCGCGGAATATTGAAAGCAACTTTTTTGCTTTCAGAAGACAATGACTTTGTATCTTATGTACTAGAAAATCGCTGTTGTCAATTATTATCTACAATGCACAACGACTCCACCATTGATGAGGAAAATAAAATTAAATCTGAAATCAATAAGTACTACAATTCCACGAAAGGAGGGGGATACACTTGATCAGATAGTCATACATATTCAGTGAAACGCAAAACTAATAGGTGCCTTTGTCTATTTTTTCAATATAATTATGTGTGTGGAGTAGTTCATTTGTCATTTGGAGAAATATCCATCTGACTGGCATATTTCCAAAAAACGAAGACTTCGCAAAATTTCTTACAGAAATTACAACAGAATTAGTACTGGGGCAAATTAGACGTCGTAGTTGAGTGCCTTGCATAAAATCATACTTCATTGATACAAACTACGTTGAATCAAGTACCACCACAGGGGAGTCTTCGGCTCGAGAAGTAAGAAAACGAAAACGTGCTATATTTGCCATCAAAGAAAAGCAGAATGTCAACACAGTTATGTGATAAGTGTAAGCAAACGGTTTGTGGTGAACATTCAGAGAAATACTCACTGCACAATTGCAAACTACATAAATAACTTTCAAATATTTTACTATCTTTACTATTTTTAAATTATATCTCTGACACACATATTCTTTCTATATGTTTTAATCTTCTGTATACCTACTACATGAAATAAATATGCATTTTGCTATTATTTACATCAACAATGTGGTACAAAAGATGTGTGCCTTTATGCACACTTTGGTAGACACGTTACGATAAAACGTTGTAGACTAGGGTTAACAGGTATAAACATAATGTAACCAACACCGATGCATTCATAGTTTGACAGATGAAAAAACATCAATTGTTTCAATTTGTAAGGGCAATGTGTCTAGGGAATAGTTTTCAAATATTTATCAATCATAACACGCTGTTATTCTATTAGCAAAACATAGAAAGTATAGTATCTCTGTCATTATTATTATTTTGCTTGATTGTCATGGCACTCTGCTGATTTTTTCTGTATATTTGTCGTATATACGGCACCCTAGAAATTCATTGAAAATTTAGAACTGTATGAAAAATATTTAAACTATTTTTTGCCATTTTAAATGATAAGAAACTTATATCGTATAATAGAAATTGAATAAAAATATTTTTTTTAAATACCTTGAAAACGGTTAGGTACATTTAAAATTTAATTTTACCAAGGATTTTTAACTGGAAAAAAAATCTAGCTTTGTACATCCGCTACAAAGTATGTTTACCTGTTATGTACAGCCGAAAATTTTTAAAAATGTCATAGGGCAATATGCATATACCAGAATCACACAGAGTAGTATATCTCCTTTAAGGGGCCCAACGCATTCAAATACTCCAAATATGCTCGTCTAACATAAGTAAGGCACCGTGAAAACACAATTTATGGTTGCTGGTTAGGATAAGTGAGTGCATGTTTGTTTACTTTTACAGCCATAAGCATGTCTGTATATCACGCGTTTACCGAAAGTTGAAAAACAATATACTACAAAAATTTGATTTATTTAATTTTGTCAACTTACTACTTACTTTTGGAACTCTTAACTTAGACCAATAGGCGCTTTTAATTTATTACATTCCATTCACTCTCAATGTAAGACTCAACAAAGCTAGTTTTCTTTCAACACAAAATCATTCATTTATTAGGCATCACAGAACGTAACGCATTTATTAACAGCAAGTACAACGATGGATTAAACGAGCTCGAGAAGAAGGAAACCAGTCGTTAGATACAATTAGAGAAGGCTGTAAAGGTGCCACTAACCGCGAGGAGAACGTTGAAGTATTAAATATAGTTTCCGAAAACCCATTTACGTCTTCCATAAAAATTAGGGAACAACTTAATTTACATTGCTCCCTAACCATAATCGGCCGAAGATTATATGAGGCTGGTTATCATGGTAGAAAGCCTGCGAAGAAAGCAGCAACTACACCTGAATACGCTGCCACCAGACTTCTTTTTTGCCAGGAAAATTTAAATAGGAAGTATCAGAATGTAATCTTTTCTGATGAAAAGATGTTTTCTTCCTCCGAAGATGCTCCTGCTATCTTATAGAGACGAAAAAATACTAGATATAATGGAAAACATAAGACAACAGTTCACTACAGGAAGAATAACAGCCGGTTATTGGGGCTGAATGTGCGATGGAAGTCCTGGAGCATTGATAATTGTAACACCACATCGCTTCACGTCAGAGCGCTACGTCCAGGTATTAGAAGAAGTGCTGAAGGGCTTCTGTAAGGGCCATATATCCAAAAGATGGGGTGGAAGTAATTACCTTTGTACAGGGCAACAGCCCGGTACATACTGCTGGAATTGTAAACAGGTGGTTCATTGATAGTAATGACAGCGAGTTGTTGGATTGGCCTGCAAAATCCTCCAACCTTAATCCCATAGAAAATATGTGAGCATCTATGGTAACACAGTGAGAGGATTGGGAACAACATGGTGTACGACAAAGAAACGTCGCACACCTCACTCAACATGTGCAAACTATTTGGGAGGAATTTCAAGACACTGATCATTACGAAAATTTAGTTGCTTCTATGACAAAAAGATTAGCAGAGTGTATTACCAATAATGGTTATTATACCAAATATTAATTCAAGAGTTTTGCGAAAATATTAATGCCAATTTGGTAATACCATGTTAAAATTGTAAATAAAGTATTCATTTATAAATGTTGAAAGATGTTATTTTCCCATTAGCTATATACTTCTTATTATTTTAAAATGAATAATTCATTGGATAAGTATTAAAACACTGTGATTCAACATTTGGCTATTCCTTTTTTAATTTTTCGAAACACTGTAGTGAGTACATTTTTTATTATTATAATGTCACAGCTGTTTCCAAAAGCAATAAAATTAAAATATATAAATAAATTAGAATTTGAAACTCATTTCATTCTATAAATGTAGACCAACCACTACAATTGATCTGAGTAGTATAGAGGCCTACCGTCTACCACCATCCATTTCTTCCTAACACGTAGACCGCAAAACTTCTAATATTACGTTACCTCTTACACCACTTAAAAACCGTGTTCGGCCAAACTTAATATGTATCTGTATTAGCTATAGTGAGTGAAATTGCCACTAAACAAACAAATAAAAGCATGTAGAAGTTTTGGTTAATATATACAATGAATGTAGGTATATTGAAAAATAACGAAGGACGCATTTTTAAAGCAGATATATCAATATTGTCTGCACTAGGCCTAAACTAAAAGCCTATGACATAATCTAAGGCGGCGGCTGTATAACATCTAATTTCTACCCTGTATACTCTGGAAAAGATTTTAAATTTCAAATGCTCAAATTAGCCAATCCCAATCGTTCCCTCCCACTAACCAAACTGTCAGTTTATTTCAGTAAAAGAATTTCTCATAAATTCGTCTCACGTTCCAACCACTGCCTCGAAAACGTTCCATAAAGCGATAAATCGTCTACACGAAGGGCGATTTATAAACGGCGGAAAAGCTGTTGTGAATTCATATGTCTTCAACTATATAACAACAACTTTAACGCTGATTTAACTTGCAGAGTTTATATCCAGCTGCATTGTACATTCGCGATTGCAGACTCCAATAATATATGCAAGAGCTAAAAATTATATCTGTAATTGGACGCTGAACGGGGCTAGCAATTCGTATTTGTACAAGTGGAAGCAATCAATTTCGCTTTTGTTTTATTTCCGAACATTCCACGTTCGACGGATAAACAAAGGGTATTTTTTTTTTAATTGAGGACGTTAATGCTTTGAAAGGATTCTTGACGTCTGGAAAATTGATTGCTTGCTTCATTACTCGCAATCGCTTTAACGCCATCGTTAAGATGGATCGTTGTGCATGTGTTGAGTAAGATAAAGGGTTTGATATTTTATTGTGTATATACCGGCAGCTGGAGATTTTAATAATGATAATGTTAACTTAATTGATGAGTTTTATTGAGTAAATAAAACTAATTTAAGATATTCTTCAACTCTGTAAAAAGAATTAATATTTCTTCAATCAATTGTGGTATTATACATCCAATTGCGTGCAATTTGACGCACACCAGTTCAGCCTGTTGCACTTATCACATAAATACATCACCAGCTGCCACAGTAATTCGCATTGTTCCACTTTTAGTAATTCCTCTTAATCTATAAACTTCTCCTAGACCCCACACCACAAACTGCTTTTTTCTAAAATACTGATATTTAATTTCTGAATTTAACTAACATTTTTTAGCCGACGAAATCGCTTTAGAGGCTGAACTTGGGGAAATATTACATTTAATTTGAATAAAATTTGGAAAAAACATTAAGTTTTCTACAATCTTTCAGAAATTTAATAATAGCATCAACTAACCTAATTTTTGTCGCAATTACTGTCTACCAGGTCGGTGGAAGCGGAGGTGGGACATAAGACCATCTCGGTTAGCACGACCAGAGGATGCCACAGGGGGGAGTTACATCCCCACTTATGTGGAGCCAAATAGTAGACGAACTCTTATGCGGATTGACGGATCTAGGCATATCCTGTCAAGGGTATGCTGATGATATTGTCATATACGCAAGAGGCAAATTTGAGAATACCCTCTGTGACGTAGTTCAAAGAGGATTGAACTTTACGAGAAGATGGTGTCAATCGATGGACTCATGTCAACCCACTAAGACAACCTAGTAGCATTTACCAGGAAAAGAAAACCAATCTTAGAACCATAAAACTGGATGGGCAAAATATAGACTGGAGAGCGGAAGTTAAATATCTAGGCCTCACCCTAGACAACAAACTTCTATGGAACAACATGAGCTTGAGTAACCAACAAGCCAAAAGAGCTCTGATGGTGTGCAGAAACTTTGCAGGGAAAAATTGGGATGCAACCAAAAATACTGCTTTGGATGTATACAGCGATAGTGAGACCGATCATCACTATGCATCAGTTAGCATGGAGCAAAAGAACTAATCTGGCCACGCGAGAATTAACCTCTCGAAGTGCAAAGATTAGCATGTGTATGCATAACGGGGGCTATGAGAACCTGCCCAACAGCAGCTATTGAAGTAGTATTGATCTTGCCCCCTCCACATTGTAGGGGAGGGCGTGCAAAAGAACGCACTAAGAATGGTCAAGGAAGGAATAATTAGGCATAGGCTCAATCTCCTGACGGTGATCAAACCTGGGATATGCCCGGGATGACATGTTAAAGAAATTTAGCTTTGTGAAGGAATTCACCACAAAGCTAAGTAACAGGAGCAAGTGGGATCATAACACCATCTTGAATTTTAATAGAAATGCATCAAATTGTAACACTGATGGCTTCAAAACGGCAGAAGGAACTGGAATAGGAATATACGGCCTAGAACTACATATTTGGCAAGCTTGGAAAATACCCAAGTATATTTCAGGCGGAAATACCGCTATTGGAAGATGTGTTCAGTTCAATATGGATAGGAACTATCGGAACAGGAGATTATCATCATGTCTGATAGTCAAGCAGCCATCAAGGCGCTGAGCTTCATATGAAATCAGCTCTAAGATGGTCTGGGAATGCCTAGGGAAACTAAATGAGCTAGGCAAAAGAATAAAGTAACCCTCTGTGGGTTCCGGGTACACAGGAGTGGAAGGAAACGAAATAACGGATAACCTCGCGAAAAAAGGGCTGGAATGGCTTTCGTAGGGCTGAACCTTTTGGGGTTAAGTAGCAGTACAATACTGAGAAACTAAAAATAGAAATGGAGCAGAGAAAATCCAGTTACTGGGAAAATCTCCAGGGAATGACGCAAAGTAAAATTCTTCTGGGAACTTATAACCAGAAGAGGTTTACAGAATGCATCAACCTGAGTAAGAACAATGTTCGCATATTAACAGGAATACTGTCAGGCCATTGTAGACTGAAAGGACACCTGAGTAAGCTTGGATTGGAAAAAGATCCTGAATGCAGATTTTGTGGGAAACAGGATGAAACACCCATGCACCTCCTCTTAAACTGCGTAGCACTGTGCACCGAGGGCATTGTACCTGGGAGCAATGTGAAATCGAAGAGGGAGACTTACCTAGACTGGGGCCTCTGACATCCTACACTTTTTAAAAGGAATAGGATTTGGAAGGCCAGCTGTAAAGCAGCAAGAATGGGGGACACAATAGATCCTTTAGGTCGCAGTGTAACACCACCCTTCATCTATCTACATACAACCTAATTTTACTTACCTTAAAAAACCTGTTGAGTAGCGTAAACCGGGAAGCCATAACAATAACAAAAATACTGCAACCTGTGGCACTGGTACAGCATCACCAGTACCACAGTTTGGAGTATTTTTGTTACCCCTTAATCTAATCAACATAATATTTACAAACCAGTCATGTTGTTTAATCTCCATTAATTATTTATTAGGATAATGAATTACAACATGAGTATTCTACAAGGTTTAAAAATGATTATCGCTACCCCAAGCATCGACTCACACTAAGTGAGAACAATTTAGAATATAATTGCCTGAGTTCTATAACAATTGCCCATCGCATATTAAACTGTATAAAAATTGTCAACATTTAAAATTATGTATACAAAATTATTACTAGAAATAGAGCCATACAATATAGAGGAATTTTAACCTCAATTGGATTTATAAATTTTTGTTCTTGACCTGACGTTTGCATTGTTCCATTTGTATTGAAACACTGCAATAATAAAACTATTTCTATTCTATTCTAATCCCTAAGTGTGCTATTACATTACAATATGCCCCACAGAAATCCCTTAAAGGAACACGTAGAACGTCGAAAATGTGTTGAAAACGTAAAATCCTGCCTACAGCAGATGTATTAAAACCAACTCCAAACCAAGTTTCTTCAAAACTCAAAAGTCGAATATAAATCATTAACAACACTTATCGGAAATCTTTCTGGAAAATTTTCTGCAGAACCCCTTGATGAAAGAGAGAGCGCTACCCCGATGGACGGGCAGGAACCTACTACAAACAAAGCGCCATGATTCGAAAATTATACGTAATTCGAGAATTGACCAACAGACGATGCAAGTAATTCCACAACGGAGAAAATAATTCAAATATTACGAATAAATATTCTAATTGAAAAATGAAACGTAACAACATTTTGTCCCACAGGTGGATTACGCCAGTGGGATTAGATGAAAAGATCTCTGAACTTTCCCTGAAGTTCGTCTCACGAGCTTACCTTAAAGATTTATCATTTAGCGCAGATATAACAAGCCTATCGCTTGTCCATTAAAACTTACTAATAAATCAATTAAGTTTTTTCTTTTTTTTTTTTCTTGAGGTAGCGGCTTTTTTTTTAATGAATTAATTTTTTTACCAATTAAAACATTCTTTGACGTTTCGACAATTTTTTTTTATTATTGTCTTCTTGAGAAATTATTTATTACAATTCAATTTTTGATACACAGTCAAATCAATTAATATCCACTCAATACAATAGCTAAGTAAAGGCTAAAAACCTACTTCAATTAAATAGTTTAAACCAACGACTAACTTCAGCATGTTGCAGCTAACCTTCTATAAAACTTTAAATCTCCACTCGGCGAATTATTTACCTTCTAGATACCTAGACCATGAGAACGGAACTAACTAGTTTAAATTAAGTTCTTAAAAGTTGGAAATAAATTATAATTAACGACATCCGTGTTATCTTGTCAGTAAGATGATGGAATTCAGATTATCGCAACGTGAAGTTGCCGTAGGAGTAGACAAGTTTAATTATGGTTTGTTGAAGGTGGAAAAAAATGGCTGTGAGATGGAAGCGATCCACTGTTGAGGGTAAAATCCGTAACTAGGTTGACGTCACGAGGAGGTATTAAACTTAATTAAAGTATAATATAAGCCATCTGCCATCGAAGTTAAAATTATTCCATAAATACAGAAGTGGAAATTAAAAAGAATAAATAACATATTTCAAAAAATTGTATTCGGAGGAATTGAGAACGCATTGCAAAGAAGTGTCTGCCTTACATTTATTTGGAGAATCGAATAAAAAACTTAAGAATGAGACAAATATGTAAAATGTTTTACATATTTACATAATAAACGGTATTGTCGGAATTTGGATATTAGCCGAACATATTGCTGTGTACTGATGGTACCAAAGAAAATGCAAAATGAAAATTAAATTAGCTAGCTCAACGGATAAAAATTTAAAAGGGCGCAAAAGAACAATTAAACTCAGGGTTACCCCCGCAAATTAAAACTAATCACGAAAAGTAAAAAGTGGGTGAAAGAAATCTGACTTTCCTTATTACTCTAAAAAAATTGAAAAGGTTCAATTAAAAATAAAAGAACAGAATTTTGAATGACGTTAAACAACAATCAAAAATTTTTATTATATAAAAAAAAAGAAAAAAAAATTGTTAATTACAATTACGCAGAAAAAAAAACCTTAGACAAAAGGCCCATGTCGAAATCAAAAACTGCAATAGACTCTAGTTTACAAAAGGACAATGCTAAATTCTTTAATAAAAAGGTAAAATAGTTCAGGAAGATAGTCCTTTTATATCAATCAATCCACGTGGTTTCAAAATTAAACAAACTAAATTAAACGTGGACAATTCAATTGAATTAACAAAAGAAAAACTTAAATACAAGCACAAAGCTTCTATTCACCCAACCCGAGGTGATTAATGAATAATTACAAAACAGCAAAATTAAAAAACGAAAAATTAACGCTTTAAACTTAAATATCTATCTTCCAGTACGAAATAATAAAAGATCTTACACCTAAATTGTGTACACAACAATATAATACCAATTATTATTAAGCGAGTTCCTCGATGGACGAAATAAAATCAAATAACCGAAACAAATATTTAAATCAAATGAAATAACAAAAGGCAGCTATGAAAAAAAATTAAATGTACTTACACCGGCATCTTTGAAGGAACTGGCCTCAAAAGGTTAACAGTCACATACATATAAACCGCTGCGTGCGTTACGCCTAACGCACAGATTATCGAAGAAGAATACTACAAAGAAGGACATTGAACAACATGAGCAAATAAAAATATATTAAAGAATGAAAATTAATTTAAAACAACCAAACATTTAAATAAATTAAACAATTAACTCAATTAGTAAATCAGTACAAAATTTAACATTAATTTCTAAGAAAATTTGCTCGAAACATTGATAAAGGCAAATCGGAGTAAATAAGATAACACTGAATTTACGAAAACCGGGGTGCCAAGCCACAGCAATATATAAGTCCGTCTCAAACGCTTTAGGCTTCATAATGAGAAATTCCAAAGAATTAACTGATCCTATTCTCATAAGAAGCTTTTATTTTTTTCCCTATTGAATAGGTATTGGAATAAACATTTTTTACACTAATTTTAAAATGTTTGTAAGTGTTATGTACCTCTATTTTGAAAAAGCAATTTATACTGATAAAATTTACATTCATCATAGTGAATAATAAATATCTATACTATAATAATATAAATATATTACATTGTAATATAACTAAAATAATAATAGAAATAAATTTTCGACCAACAAATTCATTCAATTCAAATAGAAAACATTTATCAAAACGTTTTGCGATTTAATTAATGTTTTCATTGTATCAAAGCCATATTTCAAAATGTTCATTATAAATTGTCTTTATCAACTAATATTTAGAACTTAGTTCGAGTTCGAGAGAATCCGCGCTACGTGTTGCACGTCCTGAGTTATCAGTGGGGGGTAGCTATATATGTACGTCAAGGTATTGTAGCTCATTTGAGGAAAGATATTTGTAATTTATCTATTGTTAATGTTGTTGAAGTTTGCGGTATCGAAGTAACTTCGAATGTTAACATTTTAGTTATTGTGTTATATAGAGTACCGGCTCCCGACTCTAATATCTTTTTAAATTTTTTAATATCAATGTTAGAGATCATTATTTGTGAAGAAAAGTACGTTGTGGTGGGGGGGCGACTTAATATTAATTTTCTTGAAGCGACACCACTACTGCACGCCTTTCTAGATATATTGCATTCATATAATTTAAGTACCACTATTGATGTACCTACACGCGTCTGTTCTACTGCAGCTACATGTATTGATAATTTTTTAGTTAATTTGCCAGTCGATTCATATAGCAGCTCTGTTTTTGACTTTAATTTGTCTGATCACTTTGGGCAATTACTAACTATGCACGTACCAGCTAAAACTTCTCGCCCTGTTTATCACTATAAACGTAAATATAGTTTAAATTCTTTACATATATTTGATAGTTATTTAAATAGCGAAACATGGCTTCCATTGTATGAATCGAACTGTCCCGATAAAGCTTTTTCAAAATTTCTTGATATATTTAATTATTATATGGACATTATTTTTCCTTTAGTTAAATGCCAAAGTAAATCTACAAGTGCAATTGGATTACTCCCAATTAATTTCAGTTAAAAAATACTTACTATTCATAGCGAAATATTACAGAAAGTATCCAATTTTTAAAGATGGTTTGTCAAATATGCACAATTTTATGTAAATGCAAATTAGTGCCAAAAAAAAGTTGTAACGACTATTACATATTGTCTAGTAAGAATATGTCTAAAGCCGCCTTGGGAAGTTATTAGACATAACTCGCCTCTTTTAACTAGCGAGAGAAATTGCCCGAAACTAATAATCTTCTGTCTATGTGAAAACTTTAATAATAAATTTAAACAAACTAATGTTCTCCCTACTAATAATAGCAAGTCTTATGTTGAGTATGTCCGAATGAGTAACTGTTTTTTCACATCGCCAATTGTTGAAAGTGACGTACTGAGATCAATTAACAAATTAAGTAATTCTATGACTACTGGATATGATTTAATTCCATCATTTATAATTAAAAGAAGTGCAAATTCTATTTAACACTTTATGTTATTTAATAAATTATTCTTTAGGAAAGGAGTTTTTCCAATGGCGTTAAAAATATCTAATGTAATTCCTGTATACAAAAAAGGCGATCCAAATTGTCTTGACAATTATCGCCCTATCAGCATACTACCTAACTTTTCTAAATTATTCGAAACTTTAATGAACGAAATGTTAGTTATTTACTTTAATAAATTTCATCTCTTTACAAATTACCAGACAGGATTCCTTGCGGATCGCTCTGTTTAATACTGCACTGCACACGTTTGTTGATCAAATATCTCGTCACATTGATTTAGGTCGTCCTTGCCTTGCCATGTTTATAGATTTATCAAAAGCGTTCGATAATGTTGATCACAATATTTTATTGCAAAAATTATATGATTACGGCATTAGAGGTATTCCACTACAGTGGTTTAAAAGTTATCTTTATAATCGCAAGCAAAGAGTAGTCATTCAAGAATGTTCATCGAGTGTGTGCACGGTTAAGAGGGGTGTTCCTCAAGGATCCATTTTGGGACCCACACTTTTCTTATTTTTATCATGATCTTCCTTCAATATTAAACCCGACTAACATCGATTGTATGCGGAGATATTAATGTTACTCTTACCTCCAATACCCTATAAGTTTGTTTGCGGATGCTGATCTTTTATACACTAAAATATCCCAATGGCTTACTAGAAATAACTTATTACTTAATACAGATAAAACTCAATGTATTTTATTTCGGAACAATCATAGATATAAAGTTATATATATAATATATAATTTCACTCTCAATGGGAAAACGATGGCATTAAGTTACTCTTCTAGACTTCTTGGTGTAATCATAGATGAAAATCTCAAGTGGAGTAACCACATTGATAAACTATGTGGGAATTATCACAGTATGTTATGCTCTTCATAAATTAAAAAGATCTTGTAACATGCACTTACTTAAAACTTATTATTTTTCCAACTTTCAATCAAAAATGGCTTTCGGAATTATTCATTGGGACTCAGGCATTGGTATCGATCGGATATTTCTATTGCAAAAGCGAGCTATTCGAATTTTGTTTAATTTATCCTACCGTGAATCTTGTAGAAATACTTTCAAAGAGAAGAAAATCCTCACGATGTATGATATTTATATTCGTGAAGTATTATGCTTTGTTTTCCAATATAAGTCACAGTTTGCTGTTGATATTTCGCATGACTACGATACAAGACAAACAAATTATCTGTACCACCCTAGTCATAAAAGTAGTCTTTTCAAACGAAATTTAGCAATTTATAGGTTGTAAGCTATATATAAGTTACAAATATATTAAATCATGTAATACTTTAAAAAGTTTTAAACGCAATGTCGAATCATATCTTTTTGCATTATGCTGTTACTCAATCACTGACTACTTAGAAAGTGATATTGCCTAAATTAATTGTGTATGTGCATTTTCTCGAACTCTGTATTTCTTTTTGACGCTGTTTTTTGTGGTTGTTGCCATAGTTTTGAATAGAGTATTATTATTATTATTATGTTAATTTCTTTCACAATCCTAATACTTGTTATAGTTTAAGACATTTTTACCTGTTATATGGTAATAATTCGCTCCCTTGTATGTTAGGTAGTCGTAATGTCGGCCAATTTGAATGGATAAATTATGAAAGCGACAACGCGTCACCGTCTGAACGACAGGGGTGTCCGACTGTAAAATTTATCCGGGTATATGTGTTGCCGTACTGATTATATCCGCTATATTCGGCTGGTTGTCGCAGATTACCAACAGTTAAGCCGTGGGAGGCGTCCTGATGTATCCTGCCGAGACGGGGATTCGGTTCTAATGCAAAATTAATTCTGCCTCCGGATTAGCAAAGTGTTTAGAGCACATTTATTATGCTTAGCATACGTATAGTCTGCTAAATTTATCGATTGTTTGAGAAATTAAAGGTAGATAAATACAATATAGATTTAATTTTATAGGTATTTCGGCAAATGATGTTTGTTAAATGTTGTTAAAATTGGTTGTCATTATATTATCAGTGTTTCTTTCACTAATTGCTTCTTTAAGTAACTACTATACTCATTACTAAAATGTAGATTTGAAACAATGTCCGCCATCTATGATTTAAAAATGACATTTTTAATTAGATGCGAGTGAAAATCAGTTAAAAATCTTTTGCGATCTGTGGCGTGCACTTGGTTGCTTTGTTCAAAATATTTTAACATATAAATTCAACTTTAGTCTACATATTGGTAAATGTTTTAACGTAAGTTTTACAAAAGTTACTAGTTCAAATATACAATAATCCAAAGAATTTATTGATATTGTTCTCGTAGAAACTTTAAATCGCCTTTTTTTCTCAAATTCTCTTCTGCTCTTTAAAATTTTATTTTTTTTAAATACTTTTCAAATCTTTTACATTTTTCAAACTTTTTATCCCTTCTAGCAATTTTAAACTTTTTAATGGTTTTTAAAATATTTCCAGGTTTTTTGTTTGTTCATTTTTTTTTACTTTTTCTTAAATTTTTTTCAACCTTTTTTGCTCTTCTTAGCAATTTGAAATTTTGTAAATTCTGATAACAGTTTTTATTTTCTCCAACATTTTTTACTCCTTTTTTCCAGTTTTTCGAGTTTCAATTCTTTATAACAATTTTCCACCTCTGTTTTAGGTATATATGTTTATTTTTATTTTTTAATATTTTTTATTTGTTTCTAATTTCTTTTTTCCTTTAACTCTTTGTTGTTTCTTTTTTATTTTTTAAGTTTAAAAGCTTTTCATTATTTAAAGTTGTGTTTTTGAAGTGTTTCATTTTTTCCAAAATTCTCTACTCACCTCTTTTTAACATTCTTACTTTTTTTAATTTTTTTTGCAATATTTACTTTATTATATATTTCTCTTTAAATTTTTTGTCTCTTTCTGGCAATTTTAAACTTTATAGCTTTTAAAATATTTGAATTTGTTGCTTCTTTATATGTATTTACTTTTTTTATTTATTTTTTTCAAACAATTTTTTCAACCTTTTCTGCAATTTTAAATTTTGAAAATTTTTGTTTTTATTTTTTCCTACATTTTCTACATCCTTTTCAAAATTTTTCAAGTTTTAAATTTCATAACAATTTTCTGGCTATTTTATATTTGCTTATTTTTATATAAAAAAAAGTTTTTCTCATTTTTTTCCTTTTGTTACCTTTTTCACATTTTTTTATTGTTTTTTAATTTTTTTTAATTTTAACAGCTTATAATATTATCAATTTTTTTTACCTTTTGTTGCATTTGTGTATTCCTTTTAAAAAAGTATTTATTTTTTAAAATTTGTCTACTTTTCTCTTTTTCAAACTTTTTATCTCATTTTAACAATTTTTAACCTTGTTAACAGCTTCTCAATTTTTTCCAATTTTTTGCCTGTTTTATTAAATTTGTTGTTTTTTTATTTCTTCACAAGTTTTTTTTTTTAAATTTTATCTCCTTTCAGCGATTTTTATTTTCTTTTTCATTTTTTACTCCCTTTTGACACCAAACGTATGTTAATGTGTAAAAAAAAATAACTTTTAAGAACAGACCTGTTGTATCCACTACAATGGACGTAGGCAAAGGTTCTGCTTGAGCCAGATTCTTTATTTATCAACGGCATTAACTTTATTTTTCATTGAATATTTAAACAGCTTACGTTTCTACCATGGTAACCGATTAAAATATTAGACACATGTATGAGTTTTTTACTTTACTTAAATTTATACTTTAACATCAATAAAATATGCGCAAATCTATGATATGTTTTTCTCCTGAAATTCTTTAGCAAATTGAATGCGAATCTAGGCTCCACAATTCTTCGATCATTAATGCAATCGAAGCTACAGTACACTGAAATAGCAATTAAAAATTATTTGCAAACAATTCTGAATTACGCATTGCTCGGTACGCAGTACTTGTAGTTTAGATTGTATAAAGGATAGGAGATTTTTGGAACTTCAATTCGCATTTAATTTGTTAAAGATGGTACATTTCAATGGTTTGGATTTGGGACAGTAAAACTATGATTTTTTGATACTTAAAATATTGAAAATCTGTATTGAAAGTACATTCGTAATTATGAAAATTAATTTAACATGTTCCCAAACTAAAACTTCAAAATATATCACAGAATCTAAAGGTGAAATTACATACTTAGTTTCTATGAACGTCATGTGCAGAGTGCATAGAATTACATTCTGGTGTGCAGCAGCTTTCTCCAATAAAGGCTTTCCAACCCCAAAGCGTCTAATCCAATATATGGCGCATGTTGAAAGTACTGACTTTTGTCGGCCATTTTTCATTAAACATAAAAGCTATTAGTTAGGTAAAACGAAATTTGGAAACTAATGAAATTTATGCAACCAACAACAGCATCATTTATTCTTAGGAATTCTATTATCCTAACAATTTATCCGCTACGTTCCACCATAATCAACTTCCTCTGTAAACTTACATGTTACGCAACATCCATCAAAAAAAAAAATCAACTTCGTTTGCAACCATTTCCGTTTTAATTACTCTGAAAGGCATTCCGCGTCGCTCAACATTTCAGCGCTTTGAGGGAAATTTGCGTGCATCTATGCTCATAAATGAACGTGAAATGAAAAAAAAAAAGTTCCCACCAAGGCACTCTTGACTTTGGCAAGAAACGTAAAAATTCATTTTAGAAATATTACAGCGTATTTCTCAGCCTCCGTATGGTGAAAGGGTAGGAGCGAGGGAGTCTACGCGCAGGAGCTGCGGCAACCGCACATCGTCTTGAAATTAAATAACCGGTAAATGTTAGCTGCGTTGCTTTGAAAAGAAAAAAATAGTTACACAAGCACTCTCCGGCTTATATTAACGTAGATTTTTATACAGGGTTAATGGAAAGTATCTGAATGGATGCAGATTTATTTTAAATGTCCCGCCTAATTTAGGGAGTCTTTTTAAATCGTATTTTTTTTGCTTATGCACTACACACACATCTCAAATTCTGTAAATACTGTAATAATAATAATTACAAGATTGTTTTAATAATAATAATGATAATAATAATAATAATACAAACAAGATTACACTGATAGTATGTTTGTTAATAAGTATGGTTGTTGGAGAAGGTTCGCCTGCGACACCGTATTAAACTTTATACTTTATGTATATCTAGATTCGATCTTTCATTTTAGTTTTTTAATTGACTATCATATGTAATTATTTCTATTTATACACCTAAAGAAGGAAAATTATATACCGCAACCAGTAGTGGGATAGATAATTTAAAATGTAGTAAATTACAAATTCGAACAAATTAACACTTACTTATTTCAACACTTCAAACAATAGTAAAACCTATACTTTTCTTAAACCTTTGTAAACCAACCCCAACCTACACCTTGTACTTAATGCATCCTCAACGCAATAAACGAGCATACTTAATGAACGCAGCATCCAGTAAAGAGTTACCTGGCAGATCTTCCCATATGGAAACTTTAACTTTGAATGCATACTATTTGGAGCAGGTGTACGACAAAACCGAAGAAGGCAACACATTACAGCACACTTCTGCAATGACATATGTGCATATCCGCTTATTAGAAAATTTAAAATTACCGAAAAACTTGAATACCAAAGCTAAACACATCCGAAAAACGCTACGTGTGGGTGATCCAGAAGACCACCTACCTGTTGTTGACTCAAAATAGTAATTCTTCACTGAATAGCTGCGCCAAGCGGGACAAATTCTCGATGACGGTGAATACGTTGTAGCAAGAGCAGTATGCTGACGGCGTAGCTCAAGATGGGAGTGGGTTATCTTAGGGCGTTGGTTTAAATCTCGATATATGGGCGCCAATGATCGGAAAAGTCCCGAAGCATACAAAATTTAATAACGAAATGCCAAGAGCCTAATAACACTAAGTTCGCAGATAACTTTTGAAATCTTTTACTTTTTTCAAGTTTTCTATCCCTTTCTAGCAATTTAGCAGTTTCAAACTTTTTAATGGTTTTTAAAATATTTCCAGGTTTTTTGCTTGTTCATTTTCTTTACTTTTCTTTACAATTTTTCAACCTTTTTAGCTCTTCTTAGCAATTTGAAATTTTGTAAATTCTAATAACAGCTTTTATATTTCCAACATTTTTTACTCCTTTTTCCAGTTTTTAGAGTTTCAATTATTCATAACAATTTTCCACCTCTGTTTTATATGTTTATTTTTATTTTTTAATATTTTTTATTTTTTTCTAATTTCCTTTTTCCTTTAATTCTTTGTTGTTTCTTTTTTTATTTTTTAAGTTTAAAAGCTTTTCATTATTTAAACTTGTGTTTTTGAAGTGTTTCATTTTTTTCCAAAATTCTCTACTTACCTCTTTTTAACATTCTTACTTTTTTGATTTTTTTTTGCAATATTTACTTTTCTAGTATTTCTTTTTCAATTTTTTATCTCTTTCTAGTAATTTTAAACTTTATAGCTTTTAAAATAATTCCAATTTTTTGCTTCTTTATATGTATTTACTTTTTTTTATTTTTTCAACCTTTTCTGCAATTTTAGATTTTGAAAATTTTTATAACAGTTTTTATTTTTTCCTACATTTTTTACACCTTTTTCCAAATTTTTCGAGTTTTAAATTTCACAACAATTTTCTGGCTATTTTATATTTGCTTATTTTTTATAACAAAAACTTTTTTAATTTTTTCCTTTTTGTTGCCTTTTTAACATGTTTTGTTTTTTTTTTATTTTCTTTTTTAAATTTTATCTTATATCGTATATCTGCTGTGGGAAGAGCAGTATGCTGACGGCGTAGCTCAAGATGGGAGTAGACTATCTTAGAGCGTTGGTTTAAATCTCGGTATATGGGCGCCAATGTTCGGAAAAGTACCGAAGCATACAAAATTTAATGACAAAAAGACTAAATACTAGTTCGCAGATAACTATTCCACTATTTATCACTACCAGGTGATTACTTTTACAACGTTGCCAATTGAGCAGCCTATCTGAATTCCTTGATAATGTCCATGTTGTATATTTGAGCTGTTCCTGGAACTGTTAAGGAACAGCTTAAATGACTCTCTGGGACAGCCTAAGCGCTTAAAGGAACAACTTAAACAGCTAGAAACAGAAGACTGAAGAAGAGGAGTGACCAATCCGAAAGGTATGAGTGGTGGGGATAAAATATAATTTCAGGCCCGTATGCTATTACTTATGGCTACTGTGCTGGATCAGTCCTAGCTTATCTACTATTACCATTTTTACTATTTTATTATTATTACTACAGTGGTGTGTTTCTCCGCAGAAAAAAAAAAACTCCAAATCAAAAATTTGTTCTAAGGAAGATTGTTTGTTTTAATAGGTTCAATTGTCGTATATTTAGGTGTATCGAGCTAATATTCAGCATCGTGCACATTCCAGCATTGCTGTATCAACATGATATTACAGTTAACCTTGACAAAATCGCTGATTTTTTTTTACAACAACAAGCTACGAAACCTCGAACTTAAGAAATATTATACACTGAACTACGTCATTACATTGCAATATATGTACAACATATATCGTGATCCCAGACGTGAATTTGCCAGCAGGATGAATGGTGTATTCAACAGAGAAAAAAAATACACGACGGAGTATAGAAATGGAAGTTAACCATTAGATAAAGTACAGCAATCCATGTCGGCACATTTATCAACTTTCCACAACGTCTCTCCGTCCTTAAGACATTCATTTCCCGAAGAAAGTAACAAAAAAACGTACGTTCTTTACTATATAAAACCGCACACACATTACTCTCTTGGTATTCGCAGTGATTAATTCCGGAAACACACCTATAGGTGGCGTGCAGCAAACGGATACGTGGAAGTTTGCGGAACCCGGAAGAAGGTTTCTCGCCATCCATAGGGAATTGCGAAATTATTCTATCGAAATAACGATCTGGACCCCATTCAAAAACCGGTTATTGTGGGAAGTGTGAGATTGTAAATCCTCTCAGTTCATGACAAGTTCTTTTAACGACGTAAATGGAGAGTTTCAAGTTATTTTTGTATTTTCTTATTAGGAAAAAGAAAACGCAAAGGAAATTGAAAAGGAATGAAGAGAAAAGATTCATACTTTTAGTGCCTAACCAAAATAATAATTTAATGTACAGGGTGTTTCATAAACATATGATAAAAATTGTACGAGTTATTCCCTGGACGATTCTAAGAATATTTTGTCCTTTGATGATTTTTGAGAAGTCGCTTTGTTTCAAAGATACAGGACGAAATTAGTTTTGATATTTTTGACATTATTAATGTGGCCCAAATAGAAGTCTGGTGTAATTCTAAAAGATGTATTATCTGTTAACTACATTATTTAAATTTCTAAGAACAGCTATTTTGACCACTAATAGCAGCCAAAGGCAAACATCGAAAAATACATGAGTTTAAACGTGGATTTTATTTGAATACGTTTCGTCTGTCGAATTTGTTGCGGCTGATTAACGTTTGGGGTGTTTGACGTGTAGTTCCTGTCATTGAAAGTTAAACTTTTGATAATAAAATCCTTTATCATAAATCGGTAGACATTCCATAGACAGCTAGGCAGTTGTACAGGATCTCACCGAAGACTGGGACTTGCGCAGCTCTATTTTTGATTTTATACAAAAGTTTTACAGAATTTAATGGTGCATAACCTAAAAGTATTTTTAACTATACAGGATGTTCCACCGAAGTCTTGGTCTATTTTTAATTTTAGGAAAAAGTCTTTTCTGCAAAAGTTTTATAGAATTCAATGTTGCATAACCTAAAAATATTTTTGACTATACAGGGTGTTCCAAAAGTAGGAAGGCGCATACTTACTTCATTATTTTAAATGGAACACTCTATATATTATTCCATTTTTAAATTCTACGTAGAAAAATAACACACCTTATGTAAGCTATTATATGTCTGTCTGTAACAACAACGTTGTTATTCACGCTTTTATACAAAATGGCTCTGCCCCAAACTATCGGATAGGCCGGCGTAATTTGTATATGCATTTTATATTCATATTTTAAATACCATACATACATGCTTAGCTTGATACAACACTGAAACTAAAATCAATATAGTTATACACAGGTGTCCACTTTAATCCTGACCATTTGCTTAACTTTAGTCCAGGATAACTTGATTTTTTTAAATAGCACATATTGGCTTAGTATATAAACTTTACATAATTGCATAAAGCTTCGAATTAATAAATATATGTTAGTGTCAGATAATTAAATATGAAACTAATGACATATTTTTTGGAAAAAGAATCCCGCACGAGACAAGAAATTTTTTATGATAAAATTTACCCTATTATCAACAGTATTAGCAGGAAAACATTAGTATTTGATGATTTTTACGCCTTTACGAACAGTGGTACTATCTATTCGATATAGTTAAAAATACCGGTGTGGCCTCCGACAAACAAATTATAAAATATTCTTAAATAAAATTTATGAGATAACTTCTAGAAAGTTTGTCTTTAGATATACCATAACAGGTAAGCATATTAATCCAATGTAATGTACAGTCACTCTTCGTTTCCGTACCTTGTATAAATTTAGCCCTAGAATCGTGAAATTTTAATTAAAAATCATACGATTCACGACCCCAGTGTTGTCGCACGAAAAAACGCTGACAAGGAAAAACATTAACGATGACGTATTCGATATCCTAGAAAGTGCAAACACGGTAAGCCTTGACCGAGGTCGAGGAGGTTCACCATGAGAAGCACGCAAATAGCGACAGGAAGGAAAATTATGTGCCAGGGGTGAATATTAATATTAATTTTTCTCCGGACATTTTATACATATATCTAAATCTAAACGCGCGCGGCAAGCGTGCTGTGAGAAGATAAGGGTTGGTTGTGTATTGCAGGCGAAACGGTTCGTTTGCGTATTGTACATATACGAAGGAGTGTTTGACTTTAAACAAGAGGGTGATTATTAGCGGTTTAAATGTGTTTTTTGTTTTGCCAAGTGAGGATAATTACAAACGAGGTACGATGGTAATTGCGGGTATTTTGACGTGATTTTTGATTAACAGCATTTAATTACTTCATAATGAGATTTTCTCATATAATTCAGCATTAATAATATTTAAAAAGAAATCTGGGTAATGTAATGTAAATATGAATGTAATGTAATTCCAATCAAAATAAGAACATTTATCTTGTGCTGCGTGTTACGATTTTAAATATCCGTTCATTAAATGAAGGCAGTCGAAAATCCACAAACAATTTCAAGTTTGACTGAAAGTAAACTCTTTTCCAAGCATATCGCGATAAACGAAAAAGCTGGTCACAAGCTTGTCACTAACAAGAAAATAAGCTTGTTGCAAGATTATGTCAAGCTTCTTAGTTGACATACGATAAACTTTTCACAAAGGTAAACACACAAGCATGCAATAACCATGTTTACGAAAGGCTTTGTAATGCACCATGTATGCCAAAATTCAATGAGTCGTTAATTTACTTATGAATGTTATATTTTTTAGTTGGGCGCCGTAAGATTTGGGTTCGGATTTGTAAATAATAATATTAATTAATTGAAATAAATTTAAAAAAATCAGCATGAGAATGTTTTATCGATTCATTTAACCACTCTCAAATCGTGCGGTTCTACAGGTATTTTAAATATAATTCGACTCTGTATAATAAATAGTATAAAATAAAAAGACATTGATTTCACCTTTACAGTATTTTTTATTATAAAACAACAAAGGCAGAAAAAGGTACAAATAAAAAGATTAATAATGAATGCAGCCCCCTTGTATATTACTGACTGATTTGAATATTAAATTTTTAAACAATAAACAAAATTATAACATCTTATTTTACAAATAATAAACAAATAAAAATAAGGCGGTAACACTTGCGGTTTTGACGGTCCTTCGGCTCTAGGCGTGGTCGTTTGAGTTTCCACACAGACAGTGGTTTCATCCGTCTGTCGATTCAGACAAGCTCAGTCGTGGTACTCTCTAGATCGGGAAAACTCCCAGCATATGGCAGCACAACACTTTAGCCACGGCTAATACGCAATGGTTGCTGGATTCCTCACTTATGAGATTTTATTCCTCGGCACTAAACAAATGGCCAGCATTTTACACAATAGTGGGGACGCGTTATCCCACTACGCGTTTATTTTTACCAATATCTGGAATCCTTCTTCCGGCAGCAATAAATGGCCGAGTTATTCAGCACTAAATGGGGATAAATTAGCCCGCTACTCTCTTCACTTTTAACAATATATAACTGTGTTGTGGCCGGTGCTTAATGGTGCACCTCAAAACCACCGCAATCAGATGAACGGTACGTCCGCGATCAGACGAACGGTACGTCCGCGATCAGACGAACGGCACGTCCGCTCTCCTATAACCCTGGCTGCCGATTGACCGCCAATCAGGGACGTTGCGTTGTCTTCGTGATTCACGCCAAACTCCTTTATTTGTCTATTCATGCACACACAGAGAGATTAAATAGAACTAAAAATACGTTACAAATTCTAAATGTTTTATATGTTTACATAAATAGGATGAAATCAATTATGTTTTATTAAGAAAGTAAATAATAAAACATATTTAAAATAAAATGCATTCCAGGCGTTCCATTACAGCTAGATACAATTTATATTTAAACATTTTAATCTCTTTTAAAATTATTTCCCTTTATGCTTAAAACTCGATAGAATAAAAGAAAAATGTGAGAATGTTAACAAGTACAAAATGGATGGAGAAAATTGTTGAAACAATATTTTTTTTTGATATTCTGGAAGTCGACCAAATGAAGATGTGGCTAATTATTGTTTCCCCTATCTTCCTCATATTTGAGAGAATGAACTTTAATATTTCATAAAAAAGAACACAGAATATGGTGTTTTATTGTAACGTTTTTGTCTGTTTCCTTAAACTTTAATCGCTTTATTGGATATCGTTTCTCATAACCTAAAAATATAAGTTGGTATTAGTAGATTTGGTATAGTTTAACATAGGATTTTAACGCATATCTGGTAATTGTATCTCTCAAGTACTGATTGAATGTATTGTCACAGAACAGGATGCACCGTTTGCTCAGGATAACATTTAGGGATTTATTATACTAGATTATAAGAAAACGTACTTAGTAGTTAATGCAAATAAACTTTATTAGAGAAACACACCTTAAGTTACATTTTATTATTTATTGCATCGTCACTACTATTCAAATTACTTGCTTCCGGCAGCAATAAATGGCCGTGTTATTCAGCACTAAATGGGAATAAATTAGCTCGGTACTCGCTTCACTTTTAACAATATATAACTGTATGGTGGCCGGTGCTTAATGGCGGATCTAACAAACCGTCGCGATCAGACGAACGGCACGTCCGCTCTCCTACAACCCTGGCTGCCGATACTCGCATTTTATTATTTATTGCATTGTCACTATTATTCAAATTACTTGCTTCTCTCATAAAGTATTCTAACAGACCCATTGAGCTAAACACCGTATCAGGATCCAATTATTATTAACATGATTGTCTTCAAATAGATATTACTGTTCCTTATCTTCTTATGGACTTAGAATTTCGGTAGATGTAGTCAATTTTTATAAATTTATAAAGCACCCAGCTTGCTTAGAAGAAAATATTTTAGCTTCCATAGTATTTAATTAAATTTAATTCCTTTCTAGGTTATTTTAAAGTGTGCTATATACTATGACGCAATAAACTATAGTCTGTATATTCCCAAGCCACGAATTGATACATAAAAATTCAAACGATGCGATTAACTTTAAATGTTACTGCACGAGAACGTAAAAACGGAAGTACACCTTTAAAACAATTTTATTGCTTACGCAAATAGATCCGACAGCATCTAACATGCAATCTTAAATTTCTTTCATCATATCACCGTCAATTTTAGCCCATTAGCGGCTTACCTATGGAGTTAAATGACAGGACAATTCATTTAAATTATCCAATTTCGCTTCGTCTAACTGCTTCGCAAAAGGTGATACCCTTCCTAAATTACCATCGTAAAACTTTAAACGTATTAGGCGCGTGCGGGAGCTAACCGGTTGCTTGTAACGCCGCGGCCAACTATGATTAATGATGGTCGATTTCCTTAGACAGGTTTAACAGAATTTTCTTTGCGACAAAGTTCCAACGCGCCTAAGGGTGATATAATTTTGCGTAGGAAAAGACTTAAATTGATGTTTTTTTTTTTCGATAATTAATAACTAAACTAATAAATTATCTTTTGTTGAACATAAATGAGGATCAAATAACCGAGTAGTTAACATGACAGGATTGCAAATTTTCCATTAATTTACCACAAAATTACATTGATCCTCAAAATTAAGTTGCTATATGACACCTACATTATGTAGCAGAGAAATTAATCTTGTGAGGTTATTGCTGGAAAAAAAGTAGAATTACTTAATGACAAATATTCTTGAACAGGTGAATGGCTCGATTTTGTGATGTATTAAAAGCCAGCGATACATAGGATGTCTGCGTCACACTAATTCATTTATTTAGGGCAATTGTTTCGGAAAATTCATTTTTAAAAAAGACATTGGTGAGTGCCTTTTTGCGAAAGCCTAATTTGATCTGCTAAAATCTCAAGAACCATAGAAGTATATAAGAGTGAGGACATTTGGTAGATCAATTAATACCACATGGTGAAGACTTTTGTAGAATGTTTTGTAAACACCTCGAATGAACTGAGCATGATTTTCTTTATAACTCTCGTAATCGTGATTTTACAGAAAATGCCTTCTATACATTTTTATAATCAATGATTAGAGAAACTCAAAAATGCAAAAATATATCGGGTGTCCCATTTAAAAAAATACCTGCTATAGGCGTATGTTAGCAACAAAGCGCTCTTTTGTTTTTTATGCCATAGCACGAAGTGCAGATGGAGAAGTACACTTCTCCTTCACTACACACAACTTCCTCCATTTAACCGACTCTGTATCTCTAAAAATAAAAAAGTTAGCTGTTGTAGAATGTTCCCGTAAACACACTGTATACCAATACTTTTCTAAGCCGAATAGAAATGTCTTTTTAGAATTTATTAAACAAACAAGAATCAATTTTGAAAATTTGGCTTGATATTTATTCGACATTGAAGAGCTCTTTTAAAATTATCATAATGTTATCACTGTATGGGTCGGCCCTTGTGTTTTACTTGAAACTTTTTTCCAAAAACCCTTGCCTCCAAATTATTCGGGACTCCAAGATAAATAGGCCACTCCGTATATTTGATCCGCTAAAGAAAATTACCACGACCCTTTCTGAAATTACCAATTTGAATATTCATACAACGTAAGAGATATTATAACTGAGCATTTAGACCCGTCTAGAATAAATTTAAGGGAAATACAAGAAGTTAGTTGTGCTTCAGTGCAGTCACCTACCTGACGAAAACAAAGGATTTACATAACGTCATACATCTGAAAAATATTTAAATTAAAATGATAACTTATTACTCACTGGATAATCTTTTAGTTATAAATGTATCTTTTTGTAATCTCATCTAATCAATTTAATGTAAACTTTCCAATATTTCCTTAACGAGTGTCAGAATGTGTTACAAATGAATTCATTATATTATTTATTTATGCATCTCATTGTATTGCCGCAAGAAGAATATTACCAACTGAAACACAAAAATATTGTTCCGATTTTAATACTTAAGAGATTAGATTAGATTAGATTAGGATTGGGGTGGCCTATGGACCTGTTTCACCGCGACCTTTTCAGAACTATTGTGATCCCCTTTTTTCCTAGAGGACGCTCTCTAATTTTGCCTTCTTAATTAGGCCTATCATCTTTGAGAGCGGCTTCTTTATGTAGCTACTAGCTGTGGGGTTCTCCTCCCCCATTACTAGAAACCTTGTCCTCACCAGGCCTTCACATTGGCACAGCACATGAACTGGTGTTTCTTCCTCCTCTTGGCAGTATCTGCAGGTTGCATCATCCGCCAGGCCTATGTTGTACATATGCCTATTCAGTCTACAGTGACCAGTCAGCAGGCCTACAATCATTTTGACAGTCTTCCTGTCTTTATTCAGTAGATCTCTCGTGAGTTCAGGCCTCTGCTCCTTTAGGAACTCTTTTGCTTGCCATTGTCCCGGTGATTTTTGCCACCACTCTCTGGACTGATTGTATATCCATTCATTGATGGATTTTTTAATTTGCGATTTGGTAGTGTCGAAAGAGGGGTCGGCTCCAATGAATGGCCTTGACGAACCTCGCCTGGCCAGCTCGTCCGCCGCCTCATTTCCTCTCACGCCCGAGTGACTAGGGACCCAGGCTAGGGTTACTTTCCTTTGGATGCCCACCTCATTTAGGGCGCTTACACAGTCCCAAATCAGCTTAGAGTCCACGCTTGAGAGGCCAATCGCTTTGAGTATGGACTGACTGTCAGAGAAGATAGCGACGCTTTTACCCGGTTCGGTACATAGGGATATGTTCTTAGATTTTCAGCTTAGAAGAAATCAACAATTATTGCGGTAAAAATATATGAATATTGACACTGAGTGTATTCTTTTTATAACAGCAGCATGTAGACACAATGTAAGACACAAAGTATTATTACTTTGTATCTTCTATTAAAATTTGTAACTTCTTTCTTTGTCACTAATTCAACTTCAAACCATCGAGAAACAGCAGTTTACACGATTCCATAAAGGCTCCAAGTTAGAACATTGCGGCACACCAGATATAGTGAGCAAAGTGAAAAGTAGTAAAGACATATTACGTTTTGACAAAATTCCACCATCTCTAACATATTTATGTAGGACAGATATCAACATTGTGTATAAAGGCTGCATATGTTCTCTAAAGACTTTATTCGCACACATTCATATATTGTTGCAGCAATTCATGTCAAGTAAATTCAGCATATTAATGCACATACACTCGTTGCAATGGCTCACCTGAAGCCACAACTAAAGGGCATGCATCTTTAACTTGTCCCCAGTCCATACGGCAAACTTTAGGGTCGCCATAAACTTTAGCAATTAAAACTGCTTGCTTCATTTCCCCTGCCAACTGATGGAGTAAAGTCGGTAGACAATGGCAACAATGATGCCATTATCTCAACGATTAAAATTTTAATTCATGCAGCTTTCCGACTTTGGCGTCGTTTGATGAAATAATTACAAAGTCATTAAGAACAGTTAAGTTGATGTGTACCGTGTATATTCAGTAGGGAGTAGAAATTTATATTTAAATTTTATATTTGCCAACAGATATCATCAAAATAAAATAATATATTGTACTATTCTAATAACTTATAAAAGAACTCTCTTCCAACGCTTTTATGGTATCTTTAGATATGTATCAAAGATCCCTCGAGGTTTTACGATGAATGGAAGGACAAATAAGGTGCTGGCTTGCGCAGAAAGTTCGAAGACAAATTTGATACACCGATGTCACGACAGAAATATCTTGACGTATATCTCATATGAGTTTTACAGTTTAAGGTTGAAATATGGAAGATAGAGTGTATTTACTGAACTCTATATTCTAGGAAAAAGAGTTTTATATTGTCCTTTCTGGGTTTATGTCAATAAAGACGTTCAAGATTTTTTTTTTATTTCATTTACATATAATCTTATAATTATTGTGTTGGCTGAGTTATTATATCAGCCAAATACCTGGTTTATTAAACCTACACTACTAGCGGTTATGTAGGGAACAGCAACAAAGCCCTTTTTCACCAAACTGTCATACGTAGCACTTTTATTTACCGTAATTATACACAACAAATGATAGATTTATAATCGCTTGTATTGTATATCCCACCGTTGCATTGGAGTTGGCAAGTCATTTATTCATTAATTTGCGCTTCACGGTCTGCTTGGTTTTCATAAATCAAAGACCACACACACCCGTTTAACTACTGTTGGAGCTCCGATGGGATTTCAGAGGAGCAAGTAAACCAGCCGTGAATATGTCATGGATGCTGTGATGCGCATGCAAGATACGTTGAATAATACAAAATACACAAAATACAGCAGGCTTAGAGAGCAATGACACAAAATGCTTAAGCAATTTATAAGTTTATAATCCACTTGTAATGAAATGGTTTTAAATAATAATTTTGCCGAGACTTTTTTTATACATTACACAAAGTATTGACAAAAAAATTATTATTTTTTTTAAAAACCTGCGTTTGGTAAAAATTTACTTAGCAGGTACAAATATACAGGGTGTTTCACTATAAATGACTAGGGGTCCATGGAGACGATGTTTTGTTTAATTGATAAAAATTTATTTATAAATTGTTTTCACTTTTTCGTCAATTCAAGAAAGTTAAATTATATTTTCATATTCTCTTGGAAAATAAATGGAGTTTCAATGTGAATCGTTGAATTAATCACTGGTCTAGAAGTGTACAGGGGAAGGTGGGGCAAGATGGGAACACTAAGCTTTAGAACACTGCATCAGGATTGCAAATTGATATGCAAAATTCTAAGTAGGCTCTTTAAACATTTACCTGCTGATGGATGTATTTACAATTTTTCGACCGGTACTCCTGATGTTGTGAGAAAATTTTGAAAAGAAATATGTAAATACACCATCTTGCCCCCACCATGGGGGCAAAATGGGGTTCCAGGTGAGTTAAGAATGGGCTGTAACATAAATCTGGGTAATGTCAAAAAAAAAATGCAGGAACAAAGCTAAAACTCTTTAAAGTGGAACTATTTAAAATAAAAAAAAATACACTCCCACACCCTCCATGTACCTAACCTCGCCATCCATGGCATTGTATCCATACTTCCCCTTTGGTATCTTCACCGCACTTTCTGATGCAATATAAACATAAACATAATCATTATTTCCTTGTTTTCTAAAAATCTACCATTTGCTTTCCTTACAAAATTCGGCTTCTTAGTCTCTTCTGTTTTCTTCTTTGTCATTTTTTTTCCTTTAATACTTTCTTAGCACTTCTAGTTGCCTTAGGGATTCTCCAGAGTTATATTTTCTTGTAGCAGATTTTTATACGTAGTGCTTGTAAGGATTGTTGTCTTTCCCTTGTTACGCTTTGATTGAACCTGTACTTCATTTCTAAGATGATAAATAGGCATTATGTCTTCGAGAAAGCATAATGGAGATCCCATCTCACAAATCCTATCAGCCAATCTTTTCCTGCAATTTTCCCATTTGTTCAACAACGAACTTTCTCCAATTTTTCAGACCATCAATAAGCAAGGTTTCTCAAATCTTGAATTGTTAATCCTGGGAGACCCAATTCCATTTTTTTCAAATATGTAACTAGCTCTGTCTCGTCTTCTAGGGAAAAAAGTGTTTTTAGCCTAATGATTTTCTAGGTTGGAGAGGTCCAGCAAGCTGACGCGCTTCTTCCACTTTTCTTTCTAGAATTGTTTGTGGTACCTCATACTCATTCTCTTCTCTTCTGTACCCACGATAACCCTGTTGCAAGTACTGAAGCGATTTAATTCTGTATTTAAATATCCAACTATATCCAGTCATAACGGACCAGACTGAAGAGTAAGATAATGATGTCCCCATGTTGCCCCATACCAATAGCCCCATCTTGCCTCTTTAAGACATTTTCTGGTTATGTTATAATAACATATTAAATATTTGAAATAAACAAATAACGCACTATAGAAAATACATGCAATACATGTCAATTAATAAGCACAGCAAAAATGTAATTGTAAATAATTTACGCATACTTCCCATACTGGCCTCACCATCAAAACAATAAAGAAATTCTGGAAATTGCAAAGTTCACGCACAAACAGCAATAACTTTGTTATTACGACTAGTAAAGTTTTCTACATTACAACAAACATAAAACAGCACTTGTGAATATTAGGTCTGCTATTATTTGACAGATGCTTACTGCCGTTTTACAAGAAATTCTCAGGATTAGTCTACATTTTCTCGTGAATTGTGAACGATTGTTATTCGAGTACTATGATATTGATCAGCCCTCTCCTCTAATGCCTAACTTCGTACGGACATTTTCTTTAACATATTTGGTTTGTCGCAGCGAGGGAGTCTCTTTTAAGATATCTTTGGATATATGTTAACGAGAATAAAACGTATTTCACATGGTTAATGTTTAAATTTGTGTGAAAATAAGTATTTTTATATTTTATAAACTTTGAGGTTAGCTATTCTGCCTATTATGACAGTTCAAATTGATTTTTTGATGAGTATGGATTGGTATTTTAGGAGGCATAATTTAACATACAGTAAGAGCGGAAAATTTGAATTTTCTTTTTAATTAAAATTTAATTTTAATAATCCAAAATACACTGGATAGTGTTTGAATGTTGCAAATAAATGCACACGCCTGAATAAGAGTCCTTACGCTCTCTAATGTTGTGATCTATTATTAAGCACGAAGTTGTGTATATTATTGATATTAACACTGTCTTTATTGATATAAAAGTGGGTGATGCTTTAAATCATTTAAATTGAACTATAAATTCATTATTTTGATGAAATAGAAGTCTGATATCACATAAGTTCAAAGTAGAAGAAACACATTCTGCAGCCCTCATGACATTTTATTAGATAAAATATATAAATATACTCACCTATAAGAGGTAAGACTTACAAAGCGCATGATTTGCAATGAAATTCATATTAAATAAATGAGTTGTAGTCCATGGAGACAAGGTGGTTGTTGATAAAAACTGTCTTTGAAAACTGTTTTATTTTTCGTTAAGTCAAATCAATTAAATTATATTCCTGTGGTATATCCGACATCGACGGGGATTTTCTTTGTAAATCAATGTATCTACCATCCGCCTAAAATATACAGAAGAAATGTTAAGATTTTTCAACATCAGAAGAAATTTTCTGTATAAACATACCTTGGCACATTTTCTCATGTGAAATTAAATTTTTGTATAAATAGCCATTTAACATTTTGAAAACTTCAGGTTATTTTTCAATTTTGTAAATGACAGTTTAAATTGAAATTTTAATATGTATAGGTTGGTAGACATAGTTGGTGGTTTTTCTCTTATGATAGTGGGATATTTAAGTTATTTTGGGAATTTAATAATCTAAAATATACTGGATAGTATGAGCAATATTTGACTTGGACATGCCAAATATAGTATACCCACCTTGTGTAAGAGTTCTCATACTCTTTATATGTTTTGATATAAAATTTGTTAATAAATTGTGCCTGTTATTGATTATTACGCGCGGTTTTATTGATAAAAAAAAACATTAGATACAATAAATGATTAAAACTAGAATGTAAATTTAATATTTAATCAAGTAAAACTCTAATAATATATAAGTTACTAATTTAAGAGACACAACACGTGCAGCCACCTGGGCAACATACCCAAAACGGATAAAAAGACATAAATATAACTACTCATTGGATAGAAAGACGAGAGATTACTAGCGCGCATGATCTGCAGTGGTGAACTCTAGATATATCAAGTATATTCATACGTTTATAGCCATCTAGCGAAGTGGAATTATATTTTTTTAATATCATTAAACATAGAAGAATAGGTATTTATTTATTTATTTTTAGTTTGGGAAGCTAACAGGCGAACCCAAAAGAGCTTCCACAAATATACATATATATTACAGTACTATACGTTTAATACAATTTAATATGTAATTAATATTTAATTCAACAATAATAAGCTAATACAATAGAAAAAATCAAATAAGAAAGCGTAAAAAGAAAAAAAGTTGTGGGAGAAATTAGAAAAAAAAATTACAGTAATATAGTGCGGTAACGGTGGACAACAGATGATTTATATTGCCGTAGACTCAGATGAAATATATCAATATCATTGACAGTGTTATTATATGTGAGGGTAGTTCGGTAAATATATGAATTTAATCCAATATTAGTTCTCTGAATTTCGCAGTAAAATGTACCAGATATTCGAGAATTCAATCTCGGGACAGTAAAGTTCAAAGACGCGATGAGGCTAGGACTATTAAACAAGTTATTCACTAATTTATAAAGCACTACCAATCCGTTAACGTGACGTCTGTTTTCAAGGGTGAGTAGATTATATCTCGAGAGATCAACATTGTAATTGTAGCTAGGAGTGAAAAATTTAAAGTTTAAATATCTAACAAATTTTTTCTGCACTTTTTCAATCCTATAAATGTGTGATTTATACAAGGGATTCCAAATGATACTACCATAATCGAGCGTATTAATTACTAGAGATTTATAAAGGCTAATAATACATTTTATGTTTTGAAAGAGAATTATGAAACCGAGATTTTTGAATGCTTTTCTAACTATGTTATCAATATGAAACTGAAAGGATAATTTGGAGTCAAAAATCAGGCCAAGATCATTAATTTGTGTGACTTCTTGTATCTTATTATTATCAATAGTGTAGTCAAACTGGTGAAATCTTTTTTTCTTAGTAAAACGTATGAATTTGCATTTTCTTATGTTCAAGCTAAGTTTATTGCGCGCACAATAATCCGCAAGGTTACTTAGATCCCTCTGCAATGCAAAGGAATCATCGGTACTATTTATTTTGTAAAATAACTTCATATCGTCGGCATATAGTAATAAATTAGAGTGATTGATAATTTTACTTACATCATTGTTGTATAGATTAAATAGGGTTGGTCCCAAATGGGAACCTTGGGAACTCCTGAAGTGATTTCAATCAATCCTGACTTTACACCATTCACAACAACCGCTTGAGTTCTGTTTGTGATGTCGGATTGAATCCACCTGAGCAAATTACCATGAAAACCAAGAGAATTCAATTTAGAAATTAGCAAGGTATTATGTATCTGTAAAGAAAAGGCAGATTTAAGTATAAAGTTTTATTTAAAAAAAAAATAATAGCCACGCAAGTAGTGAGCTGGCAATTAAAAGGAAATTAAAGCTCTTGTTTAATTCGAGAGAAGAAAATTATAATTAAACAAGAGTTTTAATTTCCTTTTGACTGCCAACTCACTAATCACCATAGGACTACTATCTTATAGTCGTTAAAATTTTACACGTAATATAGCTATATATGTATAGCTATGCAATAACCATTTCGCATTCCTTTTTCAATGTCGCGCTAAACTAAATAAACTCGGTTTTTCAGCAATATTCCTCCACCCCCCTCCTCTCCACATTGAAATGCCAAAAAAGTCAACCCAGACACGGATGAGTCATTGAAAATATCACGTTCTACTTGAGTAAACATTTCGTATGAACATTACCAGCTCCACCATCTTGATTTAATCATTTCTCTCCAACACGTTCTACTTATAACTATTATAGCTACCGCAGAATTGTAATTATATGTCTAATTACACCAACCATATTCACTCTGACCTCCATCTGTCTCTCTTTCAGGCGAAACGGCACGTACAAATGGCGGCGGAATCGAATCAACTTCGGCCGACAGACACGCCATAGCCAGCGGAGAGTACCGGCAAATGGACCATTAATCGAGACCAATAAGCAGTTAACTCCATTAGACCACGACGAGCCGCATCAAAAATGAACACGACACAAATATATTACAACAACTACTACACAGACGATTATTCGTCGTTGTATACCGTGGACGATTTCAATTTTACGAAACACAATTACTCAGGTTAGTACAGATAAATTGACGTTCTGGTTTGGAACCTAAAAAGCCCCCCCAATCAACCCCATTATATCTAAAATAAATTACTCCTAATTCAATCGATCGAGCTAGAACTAAGGCTTCTCAGGAAGCTTTTCATATGAACGCCGAGAAGAAAAACTTTCGTACACAAGAAAGATTATAATTGTTGTACTGTAGGACGTTAATTGGCCTCGCCACAAAGCCAGCGGAACATCCTAAAGATAATAATCACCCGGAGGGAGTAGAGAACTGGCGAGTGCCTGCAATTATTTTTTGTCTGTCTTCCTTTCGCAGACGCAAACATCTTTATCCTGCCCGTCTGGAAACAAGTACTATGGAGCATCCTTTACACCGGCATGATTATAGTGGCCACTGGGGGCAACCTGATCGTAATTTGGATCGTGTTAGCGCACAAGAGGATGAGGACAGTCACAAATTACTTCCTACGTAAGTTATTTTCCGTTAACTGTTTGTACGTTTCTTACTGTGGTGATTATGTAATACAAGAAGAGGTGTGGAAGATAGTTAGAACGCTTTAAATGCATCCTTGAAGCCTTTTTAATATTTATATTAACTTACTATCATTCGTGGTTAATGAAACAAACTGAAGGTACTGTAATTAAAATCATTCTTCCCTTCTGAAATTCTATAGCCAAACTTCTTGATCTGATCCTCAAAGCTGAAGCAACTTCCTTCAATGCTTCCCATAGCAATTCCAATAAGCACCAAGAAGTAGGGCTTCAAGGATGAAAATTTTAGCCCAGTTGTATAATACTGCGCTCACAAGAGAACATCGACAACTGTTTCAAATTTCGATTTCCCTGAAACTCTAATACAGACTGAAAGAGTACCATGGTAGAAGCACCATGTTATTTTTTGCCCAATCGCCTAATTTAGGGGTACAGTTCCTTCCAAAGTTCACGAGGTTCTGAATTTTACCAGTTCATGGTAACTTCTAAGAAGCTCATTAAAAATTGCTATGTAATTGTCAGATTTTGTGTTTCCTAGAAAATTTTGAGTCACACTTTTCAAAGCATTCCAAGCACCACGTTCCAAGTCATTTAAAGTCTCTTCAAATTGTGCATCTTGTAGTAGACGTTTAATTTGGGGTCCTACAAAAATTCCCTCTTTAAGTTTTGCATTTGAAATATTGGGAAATTTGCGTTGAAGGTTTTGGAATCCACAGTCATCCTTATCCATCGCTTTAACGAAATTCTTTTCATTAAACTTAATTTGATATGTAATGGCCATAGGAATATTTTATCAGCTTCGACTAGTACCTTATGAAGTATATTCTTTTGCCCAGGAATATACTGAGCTCTGACTGGTCAATCTTTAACAACGTAGTGGCAACGTAGTGAATTATCCACATACATAACAGAAGCTGTTGGAATTACTTGTAGACGTACGGGATATTATGAAATAAAAAGACGTTCAACTAATACAAACGGACCTAAATTTAACTCTTTATATATACCCACACAACCAGAAATCTACAAATTCCTAATTTCATTGGCTCCAAAGTACAGATGGGGGGTGGTTTGAATGCTGTGACGTAGAAAGCAAGCAAGGGCATGTTCAGTCCATTTCATGTCCATTCAATGCTCGGCAGTGCAATATTTCTTGTAATATCTTTCTGAAATTCTGTAAAATTTAATGTACTTTTTGAAAAAGGAAATTTAAAATTAGTTTCAGAGACAGCATGAAAAACGACTTAAACTATACGTAATAGTGTATGAGAAAAGAAAATATGTTGGACAGTGTAATGGGAAGGAAGTATCTCCTACTTAAGGCACTTTCTTAATAATTGCGCTTTCTTATTTCTCAAAAAATGCGTTTTTACGTAGAAAACGATAGTGTACAACAAATTTGGAGAAATGATAATAATTAAAAAGTAAAAATAAACATTCAACATCAAATATTTAAAAAAATCCACTAAAATCGTATCCATTCACTAAATGGGTTCATCTATATTTTATGTTTTTAAATAAAAAAAATAATTCATTCTTATATTCTTCTCATACTATATCCTCAAAGAAGTTCGTATAAAGTTTTATATTTTGATGTATTTATTTATTTAACCCGCAGTGTATATAATAATTATGTCAGACTACATATTTATAGAGTAATCTATTAAACAATAACATTACTAGAAACGTATTGCTGTGTACTGAAGGTACAAAAAGAAAATGCAAAATGAATTTAAAAAAATGAAAAATTAAATTAACTAGCTCAGCGGATAAAAACTAAAAGGCGCAGAAGAACAATTAAACTCAGGGTTATCCTCGCAATTAAAACTTGAATTTAATCATGAAAAGTAAACTGTGGGTGAAAGAAATCTGACTTTCTTTAATTACTCCCAAAAATTGAAAAGGTTAAAACAAAAATAAAAGAACAGAAATTTTGAATGACGTTAACAATCAATGATTTTATTATAAAAAAAAAAAGAAAAAAAAACATTTAATTACAAATTGCGGAAAATTTAACCGTGGACTTAAAGTCCTGGACGAAATCAAAAACTGCATGAATCTACATTTACAAAAGGACAATTCAAAATCCTTTAACAAACAAAAGACAAATTTGTTTAAGAAGATAATTCTTTTTCCACAAAAATCCACGTGGTTTCAAAATTTAAAACAACCTAAATTAAATTAAACGTGGACAGATCAATTTACAAAATTGAAATTTAAATACAAGCACAAAGCTTCTAATCACCCAAACCGAGGTGATTAATTATTCAAAACTAATCAGCAAACTAGAAAACGGAAAAATTAACTCTTTAAACTAAAAAAAAAACTTCCAGAACAAATATAATAACTGATCTTATATCTAATTCGTGTACACAATAATATACTAACAATTATTATTTAAACGAGTTCCTTGAAGGATGATCAAATTAAAAAATAAACGAACAAATCTTTAAATAAAAATGAACTACGAAAAATGGCAGCAATGAAAATAAATTTAAATGTACTTACACGGCATCGTTCAAGTAACTGGCCTCCAGGGGCTTAAACATCGCATACATATATCAAAACCTGCGTGCACTCGCAACGCACAAACGCAAAGAAAATTTCTAGAATATACATTTGAACAACATATACAATACTGGTGAACGCAAAATGTACAACTGAATGAAATTAATTTAAACAATTGAATAATTAAAAGAATAAATAAGATCAATTCGATTAACAAAATCTTATACAAAAATTAAATATTAATTTCTGAGAGAATTTTCCCGGCACACCGATAAAGACAAATCTCAATAAATAAAATATCACTGAATTTACGAACCCCGGGGTGCCAAACCACAGCAGTATATATCATCTTATGCATATCAAGATTTATTAGATCTGTAATTAAACATGAACCTTCAAAAAACCACACAGACGTTTGGATATATGCATATATGTAAGACAATCGTTTCAAATGATGTATTATATCTTGGGCTGTGTGCAATTGTAATTTCGTTCAATGCTAGTAATAAGGACGCCGTACTCAATCTTTCAACGAGAGTTTCTCCTATACGGGACGACCGAATTTCATGAAAAAACTTTAATCGCTTCATTACCATAAGAGGAAGCGATTAAGCTTTTTTGAATTAATTTGATGCACGCATTTTCTAGAAACTCTCGTCAAAAGAAAATCCTAGGTATTTAAATGGGAAAAAATGGTTTCTCTGATGTACAATAGAGGGACCTGCGAGCATCAACCTCTTGACAGTTTGTTTACAGTTTAATAAACACACCCAATCAGGGTGGCATTGGTTGTATGCTATGGAATCCGATATACTAGTCGAAGATTTTAAGAACAGTATACAACTGCATAATCTAAAGTATATCAGATTTATTGCTGACGGAGATTCATTCGTATATTTCAAAATAAAGAACACTGTTACATACAGGGAGGAAATGGAAAAAAATTGAATGTGTTAATCACATAATGAAGAATTATAAAAATGATTTATGCAAGGTAGTACATAAATTCTGGTATGTTTTTGGTGAAAGATAATATATTTATATTTTGGATATTAAAAAATACTGTTTTGTCTCTGGAAGGACGCAATTTAGTCGAGAGCAATATGCATAAGTTAACCTTGCTGCAGAGGAGCAGACAAGTGTATCTGTACTCTAGGGTGATTTGCACAACGGTCCTCATCATGTATTTGGTAATCATGCCAATTACAGGAATTATTTCTGCAAGAAGCAAAATATTAATAATTCTGTGATTATTAACGCATTGCACAACGCTAATATTATGGATGATGTTTTATTAAAAATAATAAGGAAAGCAGACCGTTTGACTAACGACACCAATAACAGATCGGAGTTGTATATGAGTCTTGTAGCAAAATTTAATTGCGGCAAGCGACTTAATTTAACACAGAGAGACTCCTATTACAGAAGATGTACACTGGCAGCACTGAATTATAATGCTAAGAAAATTTTTTTTTATTTAGTTTTCTTATAGGCATCTCTATTTTCTTTAACACTTACAATTAGAAGCATCTTTTTATAGATTCCTTTTTTATTTCTTTTTAATAATTTATTTTAGAACAATGCAAATTTTTCTATTGCATTGATTGTTATCAGCAGTTTATTTAGTTGGATATCTACATTCTATGTATTCCGCAGGGTACAATATTGGGTCCTGTTCTTTTTTTACTATTCATTAATGATATTGCTAAATTCATTAACTTTTCTCTTTTCATCTATGCGGATGATACGACGCTTCAAGGCTTCGGGGGCGGGCAAATGCACTTCTGGATGAGTTATGTACTTGGTTCGGTAATAACAATTGGTTTTTGAATATTCAAAAGACCGGTTTGTTGCTATTTCGTACAACTCAAACTTGTAACTATCACGATTTAAATATTCAGATCGGCAACCAAACCATTGAAACAAGTAAAACTATAATTTTTTTAGGAATTAAATTTGATGATATGTTATCATGGAATACTCTGACAACTATTGATAAATATTGAAATGACAAATAAACAATTCCCTCTCAACACAATAGTTTTCGAAGAACCAACTGTGACATTATATCGTGTTAGTCATAGTTCATAATTTATTATTAAACATTCAATAACTTTAAAACCAAACCGTTTTGGACATATACTCATGTGAACTTTTATAAGCAAAATAACCTCAGGAATAAGGTCTTAAAGTTTGTCGCATATATTGAGAATCACCCTGTATAAAAATCAAACAAAATACATTAATTCAGACGTATATACATATGACACTAGAAATAAACATCTTCTACGACCTATTAATAACAGGCTTGCCTTAACTCAGAACGGGCCAGCCAGCATGGGTGTTAAATTATTTAATATTTTACCTCCACACATCAAAACTTGTAGTACTCAAAACAGTTTTAAAAATAAGGTTCGGGTTACGATTTAACAACGCATACCTGCTTTTGTATACTAACTCGCATTCAAAATGATGGCGTTCTATAACTGCATATGTATATACTTTTATAATATATAGATATTTACTGCTATACCAATATATTAAATAAAACTGATACTCATTCGACTTTTTTGTTTTTATTTAATATTTGTCAGTACAAAATTATTTCCAACACAAAAACGAGTACCTAACATTCACACCATAAAAATAATCGTATTTATTTCTTGTCGCTATTTGACTCATCTTTCGTAAGACATCGTGCGACGATAGAGTGAGAAACTGATGCATATTGACACCCCCTCACTAATAAGCCACGCCTTAACTGTAAATTATGTTACTGATCGCAGCGACATCTCTTGATTTTGAAACAAATTAAAGTTTACTACGGCGTGCCCTTAAGCGGATATATACCTAAATACACTATTAAGGAATACAACTACATCTCAGACACTCGTTATTAAGTTTTTATGGTGCATGAATTTGAAATCTTCTATATAAAAGTTGTGTTTCCGAAAAATTGACGCCATTATGCTATTACTTTTTGATTTGGCTCCAAATACAAGATAAAATATTTAGTCAACCATATAGATTTAGTAATATACTCATGTTTTATTTCAAGCTTTTATTAATGTAGATACAGTAAAACAAATTATCCAAAGATGTAGGGCACAATCTTCATTGCATATGCATGCAAGAATAATATGCTCTGAGCGCTACATGAAACATTAAAATTAATACTTTATATTTAAGATACCTTCTTGAAATCGCCGTAAGTTTCCAACTTTTCGAGGTTAGCACCGATAAACTTAATAATTTATATCAGGCGAAACTTTATTCTGTACTTACCTGCGTTCGGTGTGCATCCCCACGTGTTCTACAGCATTTACATATTCCGTGAATAATATAAACTTTTTAAACTTCTAGGAAACTTACATGGGCTCCTCAAAATCGCATCATAATAGATGCTAGTACAAGCGGGCACATTCAGTCTTACTAAAGTTCCAACTAAAATATTTATTTAGTAAGATCCGGTAAAGTAACATAAACATTGTTTCTTTGTTAAGATATAATATAGTAAGGAGAAACTTAATTGCCGGGCATGTTACCTTCGAAATACAGAAACTGCTTATCTGCATTATAAAAATTCGTGTTTTATTTTTATTTGGAAACGTAAATAGGTTTTATTTCTAAAGCTTATCGAAAATTAAACTTTTTATTACTTCGTTGTATCACTTTTAAACGCAGTAAAAATGCTGAACTGATTTCGCCTGTGGATAATTTGAGAAACATATGTACAGTTCTGGATAAATTTAAAGTAGTAATTTATATAAACAAGTCGATTTTTTTTTAAACAGTTACGTAGATGAAGGTTTTCATATTTATTCATATTTTTATTATTTATTAATCATAGTTCATGTCCGCAACATTTCGTTGATCTTTTCCTCTTCTCTCCTATACAAGGTGTTCTCTCTTTAAATGCATGACACCTAATTATGTTGAAAGATAACGTTATTTAAAAAAATAATTACTGTACAACTTCCGTACATTCATTTTCTTTGCTTCTAACTTTTTTTTCTGCACATTTATCACTTAAACGTCCAAGTTTCGTACTCCGACCTTACTAAGAATATTACATTGACTACATCAACGTCAAAGTTATACGGATGCAATCTCTGGACGCGCGCAACACAACTGTTCAAGTTCCGCTGACAAATCGTGTGTCATTTTTCAACGGATGACTTCGCAAGTAAAAGGAGGAAAAGCCCGCCTAGTGACTACATCTAAAGGGCACGTACCTGAATTGTATATCGTTTCATTCCTTGGTATCATAAATCTTACCTCATAAGAAGATAGAGTTTTGATGTATAGCCCCAGTCCATGGAGTTTGAATCGGCGTAATAAACACGTGATGCGATGGAGAGACATTTTAATATTTCCTGACGGACAGTCCGTAAGAGGGCGTAATAAATTGTTCATTGGTGTCAACACAACGCACCCTTATTTTCAATAAATAATGTACTCATGTAATAATATAAAGTGTATCTCATTGGCGTAAGGAAATATGAAAGAAATTTATATTTTTGTAGGCGTTCTGTATAATTATTTGTATACAGTATTTGATAAGAAAAAGAGCGAGATACATAAACGATGCAAGATAGCCATTGAAACTCTTTTCTACCACTCATCGTTTAAATGTTATCATAGATAAACGAAATTTGGGCCGAATTTCGAAGTCAAATTGCGCCCCCTAAAAGTTGAGGTTCATCAGCTGCAATAGAGAGTATCCTTGAGTAAGTGATAACGTTTTATTGGAATCTGTGATTCACAATTCGTGGGATATTCCTTATTACTTCCTTTTCTAAAGAACTCCATGATTATTTATTTCAAAACTATTTATTTTTAGATAAATCTTAAGAGTGATAAAAAAAGCATTGAAGAATGTATTGTTTCATCTTTGTTGACAAGAGTAACATCATCAGCGAACATAATAGAATGACCGGAATCTAAGTTAGGTATAAAGTCGTTAACAAATATAATGAAAAAAAATAGGACCAAGTTTCGAACCTTGAAGGACAGCTAAAAAATATCTGAAGTACTATAAAAAAAATGGATTTACATCCACCATTTGTTTGCGATCACATACATGAGATTGAAACAATTTTAACGGTGTATCTCCGATGCATGATACTCTATTTATTTAAAAGAAATGATTGAGACAATCAAAAGCTTTACTTAGATCTAATGAGGTCGGTGAACATTTTTATGATTCATCAATTGCATTTATTATATCCTCAATCACTTTAATTAAGGATAGGTATTCCAATCGAAAATAACAAACGAACAAAAATTTAACATAAACTAAAACACGTTTGTATTATATCCAACGGATAAAACTGAGATTGCGTGTGCAATTTGCGATCTGAATAACACAGCCGCAGTGGGTTTTGACGGAATACCAGTAAAAGTACTAAAGCACTGCAGTGAGACTATAGCTGTTCCTTTGGTGCATGTTATAAATCTATCCTTCAGCGAAGGAATATTTCCAAATCAGTTAAAACTATCGCTACTAAAGCCGATATACAAAAAAAAAAGAAGTAAATCAGAATTTGAAAATTATTAACCCATTTCAGTATCATCTCCAACAATTCAAAATTTTTTTAAAAGATCGTGTATAAAAGACCGCAAAATTCATGAAGAAATATGACCTCCTGAACAACTGGCAAAATGGATATTATGTAAAACAAAGATCTACAACACGAGCACTGTTTCAACTGCTTGAGGATATCGTGATTGGGCTGGAGGCTGGCGACACTACGGTTGGAATAAGTTGGAAGTGGATAAATTCGTATCTTTCCGCGAGGTGCCAGTGCGTTGTCGGTCATGATGCTTCGGGTAATGAGATGAGATCAGAGTGATTGCTAATATCATGTGGGGTTCCAGAGGGTTCTATCCTTGGCCCATTATTGTAGACGATCTTCCAAAAGTGGTGATAAGATGGTGTGACTATGTTCGCGGACGGCACAACGATAATAACGATAGCGGGAGATTGTTTAACAATTAACAGCTAGAATTTAATTTACTTATAATTTTTTTGGCAATGAGTACTCCAACATAACGTCTCGTCCACAGTCTTACCCGAAAAAATCATTTCATTGGCTCGTGCAATTTCATTATTTTGTGAAGATATATTGAAATCAAGTTGTGTTGTATTTTGAATAGTATGAAAAATTACATATTTTATTTTATTACCATTTAAACACAATTTGTTGTTAGTAAACCATTTTGGCCATATCTTTCAAAGCTGCATTTGACTGATTTTCCATTTCTAAGATATTTTTACTGGATACAATAGCACTAGTATCATCAGCATACATAATTATTTTATAATTAACCAGAAAGTCAACGATGTCATTTATAAAAATTAGGAAAAGTACAGGACCCAAAACACTACCTTGAGGCACTCCTCTTTCAACAGGTGAAACAAAAGATTTAAAATTATTTATGCAGCAATCTGTTTTATGCCGAATCTTTACCAATTGGATTACCCTACCACGTAAATATGATTTAAACCATGGTGCTACTACACCCCTAATTCCATACCATTCAAGTTTAGTTAACAAAATATCATGATCAACACAATCGAAAGTAATAATTAACTATTATATAAAGGGGGACGTTGGAATTTTTTTTCTTGTAAAGGGGGCGGTAGTCCATTAAAGGTTGGGGAGCTATGCTATAGAGGTATTGAGCACAGCTATTTGTTACCGCCAGCCACGCATTTAAGCAAGATGCCAAGCACTTCATTTCTCCAATGTATAAAGATATACAATAATTTACCTGACTCTTAGCCCTCCTGTTATCTCAATTTAAAAGAAAGCTAAAGAGGTTTCTAATTCAAAATCCCTTTTATAAAATTACAGATTTTTTCAGTATCCGACTCAATGACATACTCCTATTTTAATCTGTTGTCAATGCTAATATACATATTGTTAGTCTCTTATTTGTGTTCTACATTTTGAATATCTATTTAAGGAAATACATTATTAAAATTAATGCTAAGATTTGATTTTTTTTACGATAACCATACTGATAGGGAAAAAATTAATATGTTCTATCCAGTATAAATAAATAAATTTTTTAGAGACTTTTTTTCCTTGCGGTTATTTTGTTTTTAGTGCCATATATTTTTTAACGTTGAAAATTATGAAACCTAAATACATCGCTTTTTACCATACGTTTCACAATAAGGAAGTATCGAATTTCAAAGCAATATTTACTCTATGCATTATTTCGTATCATTTTCGTATCTAAATCGGGAATAAAAGAAACCGATTTGAATTCGATATATGCGAAGGGCGTTTTCCGAATAAATACGCTGACGGAGGTACAGATGTTCCTGAGGGAATTTTCGCGACCGTATTGCCATTTGTATTAATAGGACGACGGTCCAAGACAAGTTGGCGATGTGACTTCAGAGATTTAAATATATCAGGAGAAGAAATAAAGCTCTCGCAGGATTCACGCGAATTCTACGCTGGTAAATAATGAGGTGGTCGGTATTTAGGAATTCGTAATATCGTGAAAGGAAGTCGAATGCATTTGTTTTCTTTTTTTTTTTAGTTTTAAATCTCCCCGGTAAAAATCTCAGATCTTTATCCATAGAAATTTTGTAACTTCTCGATCAATAAGTTGTTTTTACTTACAAATACACGTAATGATATGTATTGTGCACATTTATCTCATTTATTTACTTACGATTATTATCAGAAATCTGCTGAGTACAGGATAATTTTAATCCAAAAATAATAATTGTGATTTATTGTCCAACGGCAAAATCTTTTACAGGCCAAACCAAAGTACATACTTACAGGGTAATTCTCCACCTATACGCCTAAACTTTTATTCCTCACAGAAAAAAAGGAATTCATACAAACTTTATTGGTGCTAATTACAAAACCATTAACCCTAGTCCTACCAACGTTTTATCGTAACGTGTCCTACCAAGGTGTGCCTCACAGGCACACATCTATTTGTACACATTGTTGATGTAAATAATAGCAAAATATGCATTATTTATTTCATGTAGTAGGTATACAGTAAGATTAAAACATATAGAAAGAATATTGTGTGTCAGAAGATATAATTTAAAAATAGTACAAGATAGTAAAATATTTGAAAGTTATTTATGTAGTTTGCAATTTGTGCACGTGAGTATTTTCTCTGAATGTTCACCACAAACCGCTTGCTTACACTTATCACATAACTGTGTTGACATTCTGCTTTTCTTTGATGGGCAAATATAGCACCGTCTTAGTTTTCTTACTTCTCGAGCCGAAGACTCCCCTGTGGTTGGTACTTGATTCAACGTAGTTTGTATCAATGAAGTATGAATTTTATGCAAGCCACTCAAACTACGACGTCTAATTTGCCCCGTACTAATTCTGTTGTAATTTCTCGTAAGAAATTTTGCGAAGTCTTCGTTTTTTGGAATATGCCAGTCAGGATGGATATTGTTCCAAATGACAAATGAAGCTTCTCCAACACATCAATTTATATTGAAAAAATAGACCAAAGGCCACCTATTAGTTTTGCGTTTCACTGAATATGTATGTCATCTGATCAAGTGTATCCACCCCTCCTTTCGTGGAATTGTAATACTTATGATTTCAGATTTTTTTTATTTTCCTCATCAATGGTGGAGTCGTTGTGCATTGTAGATAATAATATGACACAGCGATTTTTCTTAGGTACATAAGATACCAAAGTCATTGTCTTCTGAAAACAAAACAAGTTGCTTTCAATATTCCGTCGCCTGTGAGGTAAAAATTTGGTGGTATGCAGCGCTTATTTTTTTCTGAGCGTTCCTACACAAGTTAGGCCTTTGGTAAGCAAACTGGATGCAAGCTCGTAGCTGGTGAAGAAGTTGTCGAACGTAATATTCCTTTTAGTTCTCAGAAAAGGTTCACAAAGGTCTTCAACCACCTTTTGCGCTAAGTTTCTGCTCTGTTGAGACTTCTTTTCCTAAGTACGGTATACCACGTAACGGATAACTAGTTCACTATCGCATTATCCACCAAATTTTCATACCGTACTTATCTGGCTTGCTTGGCAGGTACTGTCGGAAAGATCCACGACTCTAAAAGGCACAGTTGTTCATGCGATGGAGGGTTCTGGTCGCTTTATCGTCAAAACGAATAAATCTTAGTAATTGAGTAAATCTAATTTCGGGTCATACACGATCGATAAAACAGGATTTCATATAAGGATTCCATAGCTCATTATAGTCCACCATTCCTTGTTTATTTTCTTCCAGCAGTAATCAAGGCCCAAGAAAGCACGGATTTCAACGTCGTCAACTGGTTTCCACAAATCGCCAAGAATACGAACAGCCTCCTTATTAGTGAAAGTAACCACAATACCAATAACCGTATCATCAAAAACAAATTGAATGCGTCACAAGGGAGTATCAACATGCACTCCAGGGGAAGTTTCACTTTGTTCAACCTGTTGTAATTATGTTGTGTGCACGTGTTTTTTCCCTTGGCAATCGGCGTGGATTCCACTCGGTACCATCTTTCCAATAAAAGTTTGCGAATGGCCGGGCGGTTCATCATTAGCATCACTATCGTCACTTCCTTCTCGTTCATCCGCTTTCTTCATCGCCAGTTTCTTGATAATCCGCTTCACTAGAAGAGGTTTCGTTATTTGGCTCTTCTTCATCTTCACCATCATTTACATTTCTTCCCAAATCCTCATCACTTTCGTACAATGCATCGAGCAACTCCTTTTCAGTTAGTGGGCCGGCGTCGGTCAGTCAACCAACGGTCATACTTTCTGCATAAATTTCAAAACCAAATAAGCATAAAACAACAAATCTATTTTTACTGGGGTCAATCAAAACTTTATTTGCTTACTGGTCTATACTATACTCTCCACTAGGTAAAAGAAATAAATAACCAATAGACACCTAAAACGGCAATGCGTTCGTCAGGAAAGTCACAAATACATTGATGGCATGGCAGTTTGTAAGCTGACTGTTTTAGCAAACGCATTTAGGGAATTCCCTTCATATGCAACTGGAAGTTCTTACATACAAGGGGAAAGTCCGAAATATAAGCATATCTTATTACGGGGGATTTCCCATACCTAGTTTTAAATAACGGTAGCAATGCATTTTTTAGTATAATAACAGTATGTGCCTCAAAGACACACCTTGGTAGGACGTGTCGGTAAATTATGTTTAATTTTTTTTAGTAAAATAAGAAAAATATTTTTAAAAACTTTTTATGTCATTCTGTGTTAAATAGTTTATTTTGAGAATACAAAAATCTTCCAGTCTGTGGGTAGTTAACTTACAAAGTTCCAGCAATTTCAAAATCAATTGTGCCTCAAAAGCACACCTTGGTAGGTTTAGGGTTAAAAAACCGAACCCATTACATTTGAACCGCATTAAACCACTCCAGGCACTAAACGATGTATAGCAATTAACATCTGAATTATATTCGCGAACGAGTTGGAACAAAACAATTCCAAATATGGAATAGCAAGAACAGACATGATGACTTGAGCACTTGAAACAGACAGTTAGACTCGTGTGAGGATCCTGAGTGAAATTGAATTAAACGTTATGCTTGAGGCTTTTGTTATTATTATCCTCTGTCAGGAAGGGAAGTTCGTACCGTTATAACCTCTCCAGAATCATCGTGCCGAATGTAAACGGCAAGAACACAATTAGCGCTTAAAAACAGGAATAATGGCAGTTGCTTCGGCAAAAGGAGATAATTTGCGTAAATCATTAACGATTGCGTCTTGTATATTTAGCTTCTAGCTAAGTTAAAATTGACTTATCGTTAGCGTGTCTCTTTTTGCGGATGTTAAAAAGAAAAATTCTTTGTTTACAGTGAACCTGTCCGTGGCGGATACGATGGTGTCTACGCTAAATGTGATATTTAGTTTCATATACATGCTACACTCGCATTGGCCCTTCGGAGAATTGTACTGCAAGATATCGCAGTTTATTTCAGCGCTGTCCGTTTGTGCTTCTGTGTTCTCTTTGATGGCAATATCGATAGACAGGTCAGTACATAGGAAATTGCAAAGGTAGATCTATTACACCCTTCACTAATATACAGGGTGTAACAGCGGTAACGCCGTGGTCTCTGGTAGTCAAATGATAACAATTTTTGAAATGTGTTATATTGGGATATATGTAGGCGGATTAGATCTACAAATTAAAAATAATGTGCAATATACAGGGTGTTCCAAAATTTAGGAGCCCATCAAAGTTATGTTTTTCTTAATGGAACGCCCTGTATTTTATGGCATTTTTGAAATGTACACTAAAAACTAGAATAGTTTTATTTAAGGTTCCCTATACCTAATTTTTATAGTTTATGAGATATTTCAATTTGTTTAAAAATGCGATGTTGCAAAAAAAAGTATAGTATCTCGGAAACGAATTAATTTAGAAAAGTGAAATGAAAACGTAAATAGCAAATCTTTTGGCTGAATGCGACATTCTACGTTTTCTAGTAATATACAGGATGTTCCAGTACCTAAGTCAAAGTTTGTGAATTTTACTCGTGCATAACTTCGTTATTTTAAATGGAACACCCAATATACTTTTACGTTGACAGATAGAAATTTTTATTTTCTTTAAACCAGTATTAGGAGTCCCTATACCCATCTCCACTAGTTTTTAAGTTGTTTGGATTTTTTTAAGTGGTCTAAGTAAATTGTCATTAGCTTAATTTAATCTAGGTAGCTGGTGATTTTTTGAATGTGTCAATTTGCCGTGCATCCCGTCAGTACCATGAAAGCATTCTCGTTGCAAGAAAGAGCTGATATGATTTAGTTGCTGGCGAACAAACTTTGTGAATTTTATTCGTCCCTAACTTTGTTATTTTAAATGGAATATCCAGTGTATGTTTACATTGTTTTATTTAATTAATTTTACTATTCGAAAAAACTTTATTTTTCATAATTTACCTGAATATCATAAACGCTAAGAAGTCTATACAAACTAAACAAAACAACAGTAAATATTTTTGTGTAAAAAGGTAATAAAAAGGGATTTTTGTATGTATCTATAAAATAAAGGAAAAAAAAACGCAATAAAATAAACGAAAAGGCACTAGCGTTCAACGTAATTGCCATTTTCTCCAATGCACAACATAGCTCTTTCTTCAAATGCTCTTCTAACGTTCCTCAGCATATTTGGTGTTATCTCTTCCGATCCACCTATTAGAAAACTTTCTATCAAGGTAGTTTCTGACGGACCGTTTGAAATGGGCAGGAGCCCCGTCTAGTTGAAACCACATCCGGTTTCTAATATTTAAGGGAATGTTTTCCAAAAGGGCACAAAAGTTCCTCTTAAGGAAGCTTAGAAATTCCTTTCCATTTAGATGTCTATTGAAGAAATGTGGACCAATTACATGATCACCTATAATGCCTCCAAACACGTTCAAACTCCACCTATGCTGCCGATCCAAGGTATGAAAAAGATGACGATTTTCGGTATCATAATAATGGAAATTGTAACAGTTTACTAGTCCGTTATTATGAAATGTGGATTCGTCAGTGAATAGAACGTAATTAAAAAAATCATTATCTTCTGCGTATCTATCGAGCGTCCACACCCAAAAATCAACTCTTCGCTCATAATCCATAGGGTATAATTGTTGGTGGTGTTGAAAGTGGTAGGGATGGTATTTGTGTTTTTTCAGGATCCTAGATACACTCATGTGACTTAAATCCAATTCCTTAGCAATCTTTCTTGTGCTGCTATGCGGTTCTTCAATGACTGCTCTTAATACCACCAATTCATTTTCTTCGCTTACAGTTGTTGTTTTATGTCGCTTTATGTAAGCAACGTTGCCTGTGGTACGAAATCTTTTCAAATACCCTTTTATCTAGATGTTTTCGATTAGGGTACTTCTGCGCATACATCCGAGACGCAAGGAAGCAATTTTCCTGACACTCACCAATAACTAAAATCATATCAGTCTTTCTTGGAACGAGTATGCTTTCATGGTGCTAATTGGATACACATCAAATTGACACATTCAAAAAAATCACCAGCTATCTAGATTAAATTAAGGTAAGATAATGACAATTTACTTAAACCACCTAAAAACCCAAAAAAATAATTTAAAAACTAGTCGAGATGGGTATAGAGACTCCCAATATTGGTTTAAAGAAAATAAAAATTCCTATCTATCAACGTAAAAATATACTGGGTGTTCCATTGAAAATAACAAAGTTACGCACGATTAAAATTCACAAAGTTTGACTTAGGTACTTGAACACCCTGTAGACTACTGGACAACGTTGAATGTCGCATTCAATCGGCCAAAGGATCTGCCATGTACGGTTTTCATTTCACTTTTCTAAATTAATTCGTTTCCGAGATACTAGACTTTTTTTTGCAACATTGCATTTTTAAACAAATTGAAATATCTCAAAACTATAAAATTAGGTATAGGAACTTAAATAAAATTGTTTCTAGTTGTTAGTGTACAATTCAAAAATGCATAAATACAGGCCGTTCATTAAGAAAAACATAACTTTGATGCGCTCGAAATTTTGGAACACCCTGTATATTGCACATGTATTTAATTTGTAGATCTAATCCACTACATATATCCTAATATACAATATTTCAAAAATTGTTATCATTTGACCACCAGAGACCACGGCTGTTAACCCGCTGTTACCACTGTTAGCCTACGGACCTTTAAGGGACGTACAAACATAAAAAAAAATTTGGTTACTATCAAAGAAGTGTGAGATTAGCAGCTTTTAATACGTAGATGGCGCTGCCTATTTCAAAATTATTTGGCAGAAAAATAAATGCATATATTTGTATAATTGTGTAAGCGCCAAGGGTTGAAAACAGTCATAATAACGAGTTTGGTTCTCAAAACAGTTATGAAGAACAGTTATTTTCCATAACACTTATTTAGAACCGAAATTGATGAAGATATCCGTTTCGATTACGGTGTTAACTAAGGTTGCCACCTTTTCTATGTGTTTGGTGAGGGCAAACTTGACAAAGAAGATATCAGGCCGAAATTAGTGGCATAATCAAATGTTCAATCATTCTTCCTTATTAGTACTGGAACCTTTTGTTTTTCTAGGTTACAACATTCAATTTCGTTTTGTATATTATCTTATATTCTATTCGTATCCTTTTTGGTTTTTTATTTTACGTAGCACCAACGAACAAACCTTTTGTGTCATTCGTAGTTCGTATATCATTTTGCCTGATGAACATAAACGTAAGCGAACATGAAAAGGAATCAGAGTTAAAATTGATTTTTTTTTTCAGGAGAGTTGAGAGTGCTCGAGACTTATCTATGATTGCCTATTTGTTAGATTATATATTTGTTTTATAAAAAAAAGTAATTATGTAGGATATATTTATGATAATCAACGGCTTGATGACAATATTGAGATGAGCCCAGCCGCTCTAAAGATCGTACTGCTATGTAAGTCTAATCTAAAAGACACTTATTGCGAATACAAACGCATATTTTTTTTTTGTAAACAATAATACATGAAAAGGTGTTAATTATTTCAAGAAAATAAGTTAGTTGCGACAATTTAGTACTCAGTTATAACTATTATTGCTAGAGAAAGTGAAACTTTGCGAGATATCCACGTGTCTTGTGCGATGATATGACCTAAACATCGCATTTTTAAGAAATAATGATAGAAAATGTAGTCTGCGCAGAAAAACATACACTCTATCGTGATCCTGTAGTCATTCAATATCCATATAGCCAACAGTACGATCCTCAGAGTGCATATTTTTTCCTAATTTTATCTAGGATGTTTTCTTCTGGAGAAATTTATATCACGAGGAATATTGTGCACTCACATGCCTCCAACAGGGTGACTGTATTTTGCACAATGACTTTGTTTAATTCTATTTAGTACTTTGGAAAGACATGGTTTGTCGTAATGGTGAAAATAAAATATTAGATAATTCATTGCTGGAGGAGATGTAACACAGACAGAGGAGATAACTGATAGGAGGTAGTGGTGAGCGTAATTGAATGACAGAAAAGGCATCATTCGATTATTGACGATCCTTAGATAATTTGATTAGTTATTGCTTGCCTTTAATTAGCTATTCTTGAATTTAGCAATTTTTGTATTATTATTCTCCTGACATATAACTACAGTATCGTTACTTTCTTTACTGTAAAGTATTTGTATATACGCACAGATTTATTATTATTTATGCAGTACTATTGCAGCTATGAGGATAAATAAATATTTTTATAAATTGAATTGTGTGGGGTAAAATTTTATAAGGAAATAATTAGATTACCACAGGGAATACGTAACTGCCATAACTAGAATGTAACAATGTATTTTTCAATTTTTTCCATTTTATTTACAGAAACCTTTTTTGAAATTCTGTGGCGCCATCTTAGAACAAATATTACACTTCTCGATGAACATAAAATTATAAATTTTACAAAATGACCGTCTATTTTATGAAATCTATTTTCCTAAGTTTCTCACAAATGAGTGAATATTTTTAAATTTTCGTTATACATACATAACATAACAATCATAATGACACTCTTCAACCGATTTTTTCATACCTGTCGTTATTCCATTACAGATTCTTTTGTTATTTCTTCATTATGATTACTGTGGTATAGAGATTTATAGATAACATAAAACCTAATTAAATAGTTTGATTTTTCAAGAAACTTAGGAAATTACAAATGCATTACCCCAACCACTTTTCGTCCACCCTTAAGGTCCATCACTATGCTATTTCTTCAATTTTTTTTCCATCTAGAATTGCCTTCATTAATAACTGCCAGATATTTTTATAACTTCTAGAACTATTGAAGAGTGTTTCATCTACTGTTTTTAGATACATGGCCATTATGACACCTTTGCGTCCAAGAATGGGTAAATCAGTTACTCTCTGTGTTGCTTTCACCATCTGGTTGGTCAGCATAGTCTTCTCCAGTCCCTATCTGATGGTTTGGACGATAGCAGAGCTAGAAGATAGAGTAGTGTGTTACCCCAAATGGCCTGATGGACTGTCAAACGAATCAATATACGAAAAAATGTATGCGAGAATAAATGAAAACTATATACAAATAATCATACTGACATTTACACCAATTTACAGATACAACGTACTGTTCCTCTTCATCACCTACATAGTTCCAATTGGTTCCATGACCTACACATACGTCCGTATAGGAATCGAGCTGTGGGGCTCGCAGAGTATTGGAGAATGCACCCAGCGTCAGATGGAAAACATCAAAAATAAACGGCGGGTAAGTTTACCCACCTACTTAGCTTTATCCGCGTTATTTATTCTACATTGTCTAAGCCATAAATTACGCGTTTTTAATCGCGACAGACGAACAAAAAAGTGTCGCATACAAAAAAATACGTTCGCCCACGCTAAATATTTTAACCCACTGAGGGCATTTGGGGTCAGTTATTCCTATGAGAGTCGCGTATAGGCGAGCCAGTTTGAATATCTAAAGTTATGTGGAGCGATAAAGTTACGGTTTTATGGTCAAATGTATTGCTGTCTGATCCGCAGCCGAAAAAAAAAAGTGTGGGTTACAGGGCTGATAAAGGTGATGGGGGTTGTATGGCAACAAAATCCAAACCAACTTTACTATTTATAAGATGAGCACCGTCCAAATTTAGCACGTATGTGAGGGCAATGATTTTTTTATATATATATATAGCTACGATATACCTATATATGTTAAATTGTGCCTAAAATAGTTATTAAGTTTAATTTTGTATGCATATTTAAAAATCCAATATACAGGGTGTTCCTAAATATCATGTACATAAGGAAGGGGGTAATTATTTGGTTTATTTTGTGCCTAAAATTTCATGTAAACATAGATCTGCAAACGCTTTGTTACCAATCTGCAGGGTGTTGAAATTTCAAGATTTTTTCACTTTTTACTGTATAGCTACTACAGTTTTTGAGATATTTTGCTCAAATTTGGAAGGTAGGTTACGCTATAAGGCCTGCATCATTAGCCATGCCAAATGATGATGTAAATCTACGGGGTAATAATTTTTTCGGGGTCATGCTCTCTTTTCTCACCCTGAACTTTTTTTGCGATGCGCCACTGCTAGATTCTAAAATACGCAATAAATTTTCTGTCTTGTTTAGAAACTTTTTGATCTCTTGTATTTTTTTCTTATCTCTGACCGTCATCGAAAAAAAAAAAAATAGAAAATAATTGTCTGTAATTCGCCAGAGAAAATTAAATTTTTTAAAATGGTCTAGCAGGCTCTGGCTCTATTCAGATAATCACTTGAGTTTATTAATTTTAAGAGTTAAGGTGCTACTACCTGTTAAAAAATAGGATGACCCGGTTTTCGTAGCATTGTTTTATTACAATACAAAGTAACATAACTAATAACAATAAAAACCCTAATTAATAACAATGACAACCCTTATACAGGCGTCCGCTCTTCTTCTCATTGATGCTCGCACTCTCTCAAATACTCCTGGAGTATTTCTTATCGTTTCAAATCCATCGATTATTCGATTTCGTAAGTCATCAACAGTATTCACAGGTGTTGTATACACTAGAGATTTGAGATATCCCCACAGGAAAAAATCTATACTATTTAAGTCAGGGGACCTAGAGGGCCAAGGCTGAGGTCCACCTCGTCCTATCCACTTATTCTCATATACTTCATTTAAATAATCCCGAGCCAAAATAGAAAAATGTGATGGGGCGCCATCGTGTATATACCACACTTGATTTCTAAGTAAAAGGGGCAAGTCTTAAAGTAATAAAGGCAATTCATTCTGCAAAAACAGCCTGTATGACTGACCAGGAAGTCGACCAGGCAAAAAACAATAATGAGAACTGTTCTTGAAAATGCGTTTGTACAATTTCATGTGGATTTTCATCTGCCCACGCGTGGTTGTTGTGGAAATTCATAATTGAAGTCCTTGAAAAATTCGCTTCATCGGTAAAAAGGATTTTACAATTAAAAATGCGGTCTGCTGCTAGCTTATTAAGGTACCATTGGCAGAAATCAATCCTTAAAGGGCAGTCTCGGGGAAGAAGAGCCTGCACTCTTTGAATGTGGTAAGGGTATAGCAGGGAAACTCGTAGAATACGCCAAACAACTTGATGACTAATATTTAAATGTTCACTGATTTTTTTGGTGCTGGTGCGAGCATGTCTGTCTATTTCATTCAGAATAGCCTCTTCGATCTGTGGTGTTCTAACAATACGTAGTTTACCTGCATCATTAGTATTCTTTTTAAAAGTTCCAGTTTCTCCAAGACGCCTATGAATGTTTGAAAATATTCGATGATCGGGTATCATTCTATTGGGATAGCGCTCCATGTACAGACGTCTGGCTTCTCTTGCATTTCCATTCGCAAGGCCGTAGATAAAATGCATGTCAGCCATTTCAGAATTAGTGAAATTTGGCATATTTACAAAATTATAACGAGTATTTAAAACACTTTTACACCTTACAGTTTGCAATTTAAAACTTTACTTATACAGACACAAGTTACGATTTCTAATATCAGTTGTCAAATTAATAAACTCAAGTGATTATCTGAATAAAGCCAGAGCCTGCTAGATCATTTTAAAAAGTTTAATTTTCTCTGGCGAATTGCAGAAAATTGTTTTCTATTTTTTTCTCGATAACGGTCAGAGATAAGAAAAAAATACAAGAGATCAAAAAGTTTCTAAACAAGACAGAAAATTTATTATTGCGTATTTAGAATCTAGCATCGCAAAAAAGTTCAGGGTGGGAAAAGAGGGCATGACCCGAAAAAATTATTACCTGTAGATTTACATCTCATTTGGCATGGCTAATGATGCAGGCCTTATAGCGTACCTACCTTCCAAATTTGAGCAAAATATCTCAAAAACTGTAGGAGCTATAGAGTAAAAAGTGAAAAAATCTTGAAATTTCAACACCCTGCAGATTGGTAACGAAGCGTTTGCAGATCTATGTTTATATGAAATTTTAGGCACAAAATAAACCAAATAATTACCCCCTTCCTTATGTACATGATATTTAGGAACACCCTGTATATTGGACTAATAGTAGATTTTAAAAGTGTTTCCATGGAGATCCATCAATTATTTTATTTTGCTTGGTATCGGTACTTATTCGGGGGCAAAGACTTAATGTAACTCGTATTAAAATAAATGACTATGGGTCCATGGAGACGATGTTTTGTTGATATGTAAATATTTCTTCATAAATGGCTTTGGCTTTTTCGATCTACCTTTTTCTTCGTGGATCGTTTGCTGTCCGAGTATCACGTTGTAAAAGCTTACTAGAAGCTCTTTGCCCTGACACCGGCTTCCTGTTCTTGTACGATTTTTTTTCTTCAGCAAATTTGGTTTGTAGCTGCAAGGAAATTTCATTTAAGAAATCTTTGGATGTATGTTACTAAAAATCTAAGGTGTTTCATATGATTGACGTTTAAAATTATGTGTAATAAGTGTTTTGCATTATATCTATTTTTAATATAATATAATTATATCTAATTTTGAGGTTAAATATTCTAACTGTAATGAGACTTTAAATTAAATTTTCAATATGTATAGGTCGGTATTATCTTGAGAGGCGTGATTTAACGTATGACATAGCGGGAAATTTGAATTTTGTTTTAAATTGAAATTTACGGCCGTTTGCAACCGTCTGTGATTAAACATTTTAATTAACTAATCAAAAATTAAATTTAATTACGAATTAAATATGAATAGGATTGCACCGCACAAATTTAATTAATAATTAGTTATTTAAAAAGTTTGCGACAGAAATATAGGTTGGTAGTGCGTTAAGTTTAGTTTTTAGTCAAAAATTGTATTTATATTGGGAACACTGTTCCATCATAATGAAAATTGTCGCTATGCGAATGCGCGATTTTAAGCGGCATTTGAAAGTTATTGGAATTTAAGCTGAAGAAAATTGCTATAGAATTAGATATTGAAATAAAAAAAGTTGAGTAGCTTTTAAAATGGAAATTTATATGTGAATGCAGCGTTTTTTTGCATTTTGGAATTCTTTTTTATTTGTTTGTTCTGCAAATGCTCTAATTTCTGATACTTTATTTGGTCTCTGCTATTACTTGTTAGAATTATTTTATTATTGCCATCATTTCCTTATATATTTTGTTCCTTTTTTTAACGAATAAATGATTAATTACATACACAATATTTCTATTAAAAAAATCAAAGTGATAATGCATTTAGAGTAAATAAAATATATTTCGTTTATACAAAAGCCAAAGAAAACAAATAGAAAAAAAATGTTCAAAAGTTAATTTCTAGCAATGAATTACAAATTATTAAAAAATTCATTAATTAGTAATGCCTATGTCGCAGCAGGTACATCATCAACAGCGTCATAATTAATCTCATGAAGTTGTCCATTTAAAATTTCTTGATTTAATTTTTCTTCATTGATTTCCTCTTCGCCCACATTTATGGCTATATTGTACAATACTGAGGTACCAACTATTACTGCCATAAAGCTATCCAGCTTTAAGCGACAACCATATGCCAGTAATGGAAAACATTCTTCTTAGAAACATGCTTTAAATGACATTCCGTGTTGTAATATGGCTTTCATTATAACGATTTTTCACAACTGTTTCAGAATTTAACAGTGGGGTCAATAAATATGTTTTTGAGGCATATCCACTGTCGCTTTTCGAAAAGAATGGATCGTTAAAGTATGTATTCCCTGGCCATCGTACTACGATATCCATTATTTTTAAATTAGTACCACATAAAAATAGTGAATTTATAAAAAGATATCCTTTCCTATTACGAAATACTTCCGGGTCATTGCTACCTGAAACCACGAGTAATCCTTAAATACATTTATTGTTAGTTTTTTATTTCGGAAATTAATTTTTGATTTACCTTGGACTTTCTAAAACCCTGCCAACTATACACTTCTTGCACGCCACTATTCCTTGTCCTAATCTTCAAAGTGAACACTTTAATTAGCCAGCTATTTCAATTTACAGTCACAGATATTTGTATTATAACCAAACCGCATAACATAACCTATAATCGCCTACAAACGATTGT